>JANHFL010002336.1:0-10229 GCA_032468155.1 Oxyrhabdium leporinum
AGTTTCCCATATAGTTTAACACTTCCAAACCACAATGTTAGCTGGCAAGCAATGCTAGCGTATACATCCTGTTATAAAGGAAAATCATTATAGCTTGCAACTGCCTTTCTGCGGTTTCTAGTTTCTACTTTAGCATGCCACCTTTGCATGGCCCCTGGCCTCCTTCCTTACACTTAAATGTCTCACTTAACAGCAGAAATTTTGGGTTCAATTGTGGTCGTAAGTTGAGGACTATCTGTACAGTGTTTTAATTCAGAAAAACTTGTGGGGAGCCATTTACTTTTTCTCCTCTCGCATGGAAGGAGAAGCTTCCCTTAATAGCAGATGTGCAGTGCATGGTATTCTAGCTGCACAAAAATGGACAGTTCAGGTCTTGGTTTAAATAGGCTTACTTCACATGGAACGGAAGAATTTAGATTTGTTCGGGATTTTGGAGGAAAAGCAATTCTGGCAATGCAAATAAAGTCTAGAGCAGTCAATTTCAGTCAGTTTAAGATGTGTGAACTTCAAATTCTGGGAGTTGAAGTCCACACATCTTAAAATGGCTGAGGTTAAGAAACAGTACATGGTCCCACTCAAAGGAAGAAGACATGATTGTTGCACCTTTAAGAGACATGTTAAACTGGTGCAAAACTATGTTAAAATAAAAACCTCACAGAATTGTGGGGAAAATAGGTAGGAATGTTAAGTATGTTTTCTGCCTTATGCTGACCAAATATATATACATACATACATACAGAGAAATAATAGCAATAATATTTTTAGAGATTATTTATTGGAGGACACATAGCAGGCAAGGCATGGGATAGCCTTCTGATTTTTTTTTCTCTTTTGACATTGCCTAGTTGTTGGACAAGGAGAAATGGCTCTTACCAAATGTCTGGGCTTGTTTCTTGCGGGGAGGTTTGAATCCGATCCAGGGCCACAGGTAGGTCATTCCTGATGCAAAAAAAAAGTTTTATCACCTGCTAAAAATCCCTATTTTGTGTAGTTGTTAGAGGTTCAAGAATGTCACAGCCAATTATAGTTTTGTTAAAAATGATACTTTTAGGCAGTTTTCACTTCCTCATTTGCTATTCCTTCATCTTACATCCAATGAAAGATATATGCATACAGTACATAATATTCCTTCTCATTTTTAATTTATTTAATATATTTAAAAACAATTCAGAAAAAAAAACTTTTTCAAGATAATTCTTAACCTATCTCATGGGACATACCACAATCAGTATTTTAGTCCTTGAGATGTCCTAAGACTATGAGTTTTAGCTCTCTCAATAATTACAATCTAATAGCCGTGACTTTAATATAAATTAGAAGTGGCAATAACAGTACTCCAGAGTGCTATTGAAGTATCACCAAAGGACCTTTTTGGGATGCAACAAATCTTTGAATAACCTTAATAACTGTCCTGAATACTCTGACTTTTTTACCTGGTTGCATTATTGGCCTTGGGACCCCCTCGCCAGAGAAGCCCCAGGTTTGAAAGGTCTTTCTTCCTTGACATTACTGTTGCTAACTTGAATCTTTCCCATCATCTGTAAAAATTGAAAGGAACCATTAACTTAACCCTTTCCCTGAAAATTAACAAGCCAATGTGTTCCACAAATACCTTGGTGATTGGAAGTTCTCTGTTTGATTGGCCAGGAGGATGATGTCACAAGCATTCCAGTTTACCAATCAATGTCTTTGCGACACTTTCAACTCTGACTTATTTGTTGTGCCATTAACTTCCTTTGACCTATAGCCCACTGCCTTCAGATCAAAATATTAAAATGTAAATATCAAGATATATAAAGGAACAAAATAGGTGTGTTATATTTTCATAGAGATATACATTGCATATGTACCATGTATCAATACCAGTATTTGGCAATAATCAGTGAACCTAACTGAACATTTAACATGAGAGAAATATCCTGGTCAGGACTTATCAGAACTGTTTTCTTCTTGTCATTTTGCTTGCTTTCTAGGATAGGCCAAAGAGAATGATAGAAAACTGAATGCTGAAGAAGCAAAGAAACACATTGTTGGAAGAAATATCCTCCTGGGTTCAGTTCCAAGTGGGGAAAAAAGACACTGGAAACATGGTGACTGCTTGGAAAGATGGTTTAATGGTGGACATGATCACATGGTTTTGATGAATAGGATCACATGCCTTGGAGATCTTGGGTGAAGAAAAAAAAGGGAGGAGATGCTGAGAGTCCCTTGGTTTTATACCCTCTCTTTGAATTTCCTGGGGCACAGGAAGAGTATCCTGATTGGTTACTGTCAGAGGTCATAGCTAGCTTTTAGGTTGCCTGTGTGCTGAGTTTGGTTGAATCTTGCTGGGTGATGCAATGAAGGGCAATTAAATGGCTCTGCCTGGAGGAGGTAGATCTTTGTTATGTAGATTAGACTGGCCCAGGCCTTTAATGGTCCATTAACAAAGATGAGAGGGCTGAGTTTCTGCCTCTCTGAGTTTCTACTTCTCTTTTAGGGGAAATATCCTGCCTTTTTAGTATATCCTAAAATATTTCATTTTTCTAGGAGAGGGGTGGGTTTTAACTTCCAACAACAGAATTCAGAAACATAGGCAGATTTGCACATATGGGTAGTCCTTGAGTTATGATCACAATTGAGTCCAAATGTATGTTGCTAAGTGAAACATTTGTTAAGTGAGTTTGCTCCATTTTACGACTTTTCTTGCCACAGTTGTCAACTGAATCATTGCATTTGTTACGTTAATAACAGGATTGTTAAGTGGATTTGGCTTCCCCATTGACTTCGCTTGTCAGAAGTTTGCAAAAAGGGATCACATGACATCGGGACACTGCAACCATCATGAAGTATGAACCACTTGCCAAGCATCTGAATTTTAATTATGTGACCATGGGAATGCTGCAAAGCTTGTAAGTGTGAAAAACTGTCATAAGTCACTTTTTTCAGTGCTGTTTAACTTTGAACGGTCACTGTTGTAAGTCGATGACTACCTGTACATATTATTCCTTCATTCACTATAAGTAAAATCAGGGCAAAATCTTAAACACGCTAGCCTAATTTTCTGAATTTTTGGAGTCATTGGTGTTGATGGTGCTCTCTGAGCTTGGCTGTTTGCTTGCAGTTGTTTCATTACCTGTTAGGTAACATCTTTAGTGCTAATGAGCGTGGCACTTGCTCCCTGTTTATGTACACTAGTTTGCCCTGCTAGTTTCCTGAATTTATTGAATCGTAACTCCATCAAATGCAATAATATAAAACCCATTTAGGATGTGATTAAGTTAATGTTATATGTCAATTATCGCCACTTTTCTTTCATGAATCCGTAACTTTTCTTTGGTATACCAATGCAGGGGCAAGAATACAAGGGTGCAGGTCTGCCCTACTGCCCGTCTGTGCTTTATCTCTTTTATGAACTGTTGATATACTAACCCTTATAATTTTAAATAGATTGACAATTGCTTTTATATTTCTATTTTATTGTGGGAAGTATACCCCAAAAGGACAGTGCCAGAAACTTCACAGCACCAGAAATCTCAGAAAACACTGTCAAGAAACTCAAGCCAGCCCTTCCCCCTTAAAGAAATCCCAGAATCACCAGCTGAGAGGCATAGAAATAAACCCATCACGCTGCGGGAGATTCAGAGCGGAATTAAGCCTAAAAGGCTCAGATTCACAGTTCCAATCTGTTTGCAACTCAAGAACGCTTGAGCTGTGTCACACCTGTTTTTTGCCTTCCTTCATTAAAGAATCCCACTTTCTGGCAGCGGCTTCAAAATTCATTTCTTTTCAGCATCTGTGGTTTTTCCCCAGCTGGGAACAAACTCAGGAAAATTTCTGCCAGCATTATTGCACTGTAAGAAGCTCAAATTCGCTTTGGATAAAGAGATGGGTGGCATATAGCTTTAACGCGTTAATTAAACAAACAAACAAACAACTGGGTCTTCCCGGCGGTAGGGGTCGCTGTGGGAGACGCCGGCTTTCTAGCTTCCATTCTTCCTCGTTCCCTCCCTCCCTCTGAGTTCAGTTATCAGGAAGTGTCTCTTGGAGACGCCGGGTCTGCTTCCAGTTAGAAACAGGCTGTGGTTACAGCTGGTGGTTCCGGTGGCTGCTGGACTGGTTTGGGCGTGGTGGCATCATGGAGCACATCCGCACCACGAAGGTAATAGCATTCTTCCCTCCGCGCCGGCCCGTTTGGCAGTCGGTTAACTGGGAGCAGAACCTTAACTTGTGGCTTGGCTAATTACTCCGGTCGTCCAGGTTCTACTCCGTGGCAGGGGGGCATCCCTTGGGATGACCAGGGTCCCCTCCCTCCGGGGTCTCTTTCCCAGCGCGCTGCTTTCCAGATGTGTAGAATCCCCAGTCCCCAGAATTCAAAGCACATTTAGGATTCCTTATTCATTCAAGAATTAATTTGGGGGTGTAATATTGAGTGACATTGAGCTGGCTGGTGCCTGGCATTCTGTGGAGCCGTTGGGTTCTTCTTGTTTTGGAGAAGGCAGACTGCTTTCTGCGAAGTACTTGGATGTTTCAAAGGAATCGTCCACCTTTGAAGGCTCTATGCATTCTTCCTATCTGGAGAGCCTTAAAAGAATAAAAATGTATTTGAATTTCGGTTACTTGCAACCTAAGGATAGATAGAATTGGAATCGTGCAGCCTGTGAGACATCTTGCAAGGGTTGTTACTCAGGAGGTTCAGCCTCTTCTTGATCCGTTGAATTATCATTTTTGACAGACTATCAGATTCTCTCCTTTCCTGGAAGCATATGTTAGTGGAACCTAACTAGCAGGCTTATCAGCTGCTTTTTTATTGCTTTAGATTTTTCCAGGCACCAGGACTCCACAGTTAGTTGTGATCAACATCGCTGAAACCCATTGCGTGCCACTCAAAGGCACACATAGGGTAATCTGCCAGTAAAAATTCAAAGGGAACACAGTAAGCAAAGATAGACGTTCTTTAAAATAAAACCCTTTGTTACCATTTCCATTATTTATTGGATGTTAGCGTGTAATTTTGGAAACCGTTACCTCTTCCAAATTCAGCTTGTATGTTATTCTCATTCCATGTACTGTTGAATTCTGGACTACAAAATCCTGAGCATTGGTATGTGAGATAAATGTAATACTTCAGAAGCTTGAGCATTATTTCAGCACTGTCATTTTTGCTGTTGAAATAATTTTTTCTCTAATTTCTTGACAGCTGCTGTTTTTCTGTATTTGTTTATAAATTGCAAGTAGCAATTCAACTGTATAATCTTGCAATAAATTATTCTGCTGGTATTTTATCATTTTCTAGATTTGCCTACTTTTTATACGCTGTTTAGTGTTTCCTCATTATTCCATATGCTGTTTCACTTTCAAATTTGCCAAATTAAATGATGCTTTTTTTAATGGTGTGTCAACAATGAGTTGTAAGTTACTCTAGCACTGTTTGGCTTCTGTTTCCTCTGTATTCATGGTTTGAGCATAGACTTGGATTAATGTAATATTGATTTGCTTTCCTTGCATTCTTGTAAGTAACTGATAATAGCCTTCCTCTGCCAACAGCTCTTGCTTGATCTCTCTTTTTGCATATCGAGCAATAATTATCAGTATTCTTAACCTGGCATTTCCCTGGTCATTTATAAATACATAGGTCTGTATCTCTGTCCAATAGAGTTGAAGCATTATGTGTGAACCAGATCTTGCTGTGTTCTTGGAGCATACTTTTAACTTCTAATACTGCAGCTTAAGATATGAAGAGTTGGGCATGAACAGGACTCTCCCTTTCATAATTAGAGACACTCATGTCCTAATTTCAGTGGATTATAGCCTAGAGCAGCTATTTCATCTCAGGCTCCCACAGGCTGAAAATATTTCACAGCAGAATCCAGAGGACGCTCATTGTGTCTGGCTCCAAACAAAGCATAAGAGCATCCTCTTCAATTTTTTCGATACTTTTGATATCTAGAAAACAATCCATGCAGATAGGAAAGAACTATATTTCTATGAACTTTAGCGTACTCTATGAGCAAACTGCATCATACAAACAGCTTTCAGTGCAATAAATTATTTGATATCAGTTATGTTGAGCTATTCTTGAATAGTTTAATGTGATACTTTGCTTTTTTTAAAATGCAGGTTGAACAGGTAAAATTACTAGACCGATTCAGCACAAACATCAAGTCACAAACAGGAACTCTTTATCTTACAGCAACTCACTTGTTATTTATAGATTCCAGCCAGAAAGAGACATGGGTAAGGAGAATAAGGTTTTATGCTGCATTCCTTTACTTATATATTTTTCTACATTATGTAACTTCGAAGAAATATATGGGCTGATGCACACAACTTTTCAAAAGTGCTCTGTGACATGTTACAACTCTAAAGGCAGTCCTAACCATGGAAGTTGAACCATATAGTAAATGTTTAGTGCATATCTCTATAAGATTCTTCTTAAAAAGAATCTACATAAGATTTTTCTGAGCTTCATTGCCTCTATATTACAGTGTGTATTTGAAAAAGTTTAAGCTTCAACTGCAGTCTCCTGTATGAAATCAGTGAGGTAGAATACATAGGCTATATTTGCCTAAACAAAATGAGAAATCTACACTGAATATGTTTAAAGCTACTTTTCAAGCAGAAGAAGAGCAACAAGCAACTTTGACGTAATATTACATTATTATGCTCATTATAATGAACCTGTATGTCCTCTTGTGTGAACCTGATGCTCACTATGAGTGTTGGTACTGCAGCTTTCAGAATGCCCACAAGCATAGCCAATTCTGAGGGATGTAGCATCAGTACATCTGGAGATAGCTAAAATGGGGGATACAAATTTTATGCATCCTCATTGGAAACTAAGATTGTTGAAAGAGCCTCATCTGTATTGTTTAACCTACAGTTTTTGTGGTTTCCTGTATGCTATAGATATTACACCATCATATTGCTGCGGTGGAGAAACTTGCTTTGACTACTTCTGGTTGCCCCTTAGTGATTCAGTGTAAGAACTTCAGAATAGTTCACTTCATTGTTCCTAGAGAAAGAGACTGCCATGATATTTATAACTCTTTGCTTCAGCTGTCAAAACCAGGTAGGGGGCAGCTTTCTTCATTTCAATATGTTTAGTACAGAGGTTTGCTCTGCTTATTTTTAAAAGAACTAAACAACAGAGTTAAAACTCATTTTTTTTCTTTTTTCCCCTCGCCCTGTTTTAGCAAGATATGATGAATTATATGCCTTTTCATATAATCCAAAGCAAAACGAGGAAGAGAGGGTGCGAGGCTGGCAAATCATTGACCTCACAGAAGAATACAATCGGATGGGTGTGCGTAACTCTGAATGGCATTTATCAGATGCAAACCACAATTATAAGGTAATAGGTTACTTGTGCATTTATGACGTATCTGTTAATTTTCCAGTCCTCTCCTATTTTACAGAGATAGAATGGATTTTTGAATATTAGAATAGTTGCTTTCATGTCAAGGAGGAACAGTGATTGATTTATTCTCTTCTCATTTTAGAAATCTGTTTCAAAAGCACTCTCTTGATTCATACGACTTTTTAATAATTTCTTTGAGCTCCTAACTGGGTGGTTGAATGACTGATGATCTGCAAGAACTATTCAGATGGTACACATGAAGTGTCATGCTAATTTAACAGCTGCCTAGCTGCTGTAAGGTTATAATGCTGTAATACTGTAATGTTATAATGCTGATGCAACAGTAGCAATGAGTAAGCAGGTTATTGGACTGCTACCACTTTAAGAGGCTGTAATATAAAACAGACCTTGTGGGGGCGTGTTTCTTCTCTTCTCTCAGTGTGTGTTCGGTGGTGAAGGGTTACTGCTTGCTCCTGTATATCAAGGCCTATATGAAAGTACTTGCATGTATATATGTTTTAGGGTAAAAACCACTATTTGTAAATACAGACCTGTATGCTGTATTTGCTTCTGGATTGCCTCACTTAGTCACACCATGTGCACTCTGACATAAAGGTTGAAAAACAATTCAGAATATCTGTTTAGACCTGTGCTTTCTTCTTTCACTGCTAACAGAGATCAAGCCTTGACTTGAACAAGAGTTTTTGTGTGTGATGTCTATTTTCTCTTCTTTTGTTCTTTTATATTTTTATTGATATTTTCATTTTATGTTTTTCATGTCAACTTTCATTGCAATTGGTGAGCTGTACCCTGTTAACTTTTTCTTTGTAACTATGTTACATTTGTATTGAAAATATATACTGAAATAGACATGTTGTAGAAGGGAAATATGGAAATCCACAAACTAGTACTTCTTACTGGTAGAAATATTCATCAGTATATATTTTTATCATATGATTGCCCATATTTTCATTTGCTATACTTTTTTAAGAAAGTCAGACTTTAAAGTTTTAGTAATACTGTTTCTGAAGAACTCAGGAAATTTGAGTGGAAAATTTTAATGTAAACATCGTCATCTTAGTCTGGCTTTTATCACAAACTGTTGGAGAACTGAATTACCTCATTTAAATATGTAGTCAATTGCTATGGTCTCATTCTTGATCATTACATTCAGCCAGAAGATATAAATAAGACTGGACGCTACTGCATTCAAAACTACATTCTATTCTCTCATTCCTTTTCACTTCCATCCATTTTTCCGATATTGAGAACTCTTAGATATCCCAACATAGGTGTTTCTGATAAAAATGGCAATTGGATATACACCATACCTAACGTGATTTTTGTTTGCAATTTCTTTTTTTTAAAACTTTCACAGATTTGTGAGACATATCCTAGAGACCTTTATGTTCCCAGGAGTGCAAGCAAGCCCATAATTGTTGGCAGTTCTAAATTCCGAAGCAAAGGAAGGTTCCCTGTGCTCTCATATTATCATAAAGACAATGAGGTATAGTCTGATTTCTTTTCAACGCAAGTATCTAAAGGCTATTTTCCAGTACAGGAAAAGACAAAGTGGGTAAGTACAGTAATCTAGGTCCCTTGATCTACTCTAGGGCAATGAAATAATGCAAGTAGTCCTTGACTTACGACCACAGTGTGGACTGGAATTTCAGTCGCCAAACAATGTGGTCATTAAATGAGTCATCACTTGATCACACTTGATTTTGCAAACCATTTTAAACTGTTATTGTTAAGTGAATGATCATGATTGTTAAGTGAATCTGGCTTCCCCAATTGCCTGTAGGAAGCTGGCTGGGAAGATTGCAGATCGCGATCACATGACCACAAGACACTGCAATGGTCATAAATGTGAGCCATCTGCCCAACTTTCAAATTGACATCACAGGACCATAGGGGTGTGTGCAATGGTCATAACTTTGAGGACAAGTCATTTATTCACTTTTTCCAAGATTGCTAATGACCTTGAACTGTTGTTAAATGAGCAGGTGTAAGGACAACCTGCAATAATAATATCACTGGATATTTATGACCATAAGTTGTCAAACTTAAAAGAAACAGAGTATTAGTTAGTTTCCTTAATTTTCTTTATTATTAATTATTCTTTATTATTATGTTTCATTATTAATGTAGCGCTTATCCATGGTTAGAAAAGTCACAGATTGGCAGTCCTTTCTCTGAGGAATCCATAGCCTGAAGCTAGGCTAGCAGGCATGATCATCAGAAGCAAGCTGTATTTGTGTTCTAAATCTATGATTTAAATGATAGAAAATCTGAGCATATTCTCCCTACCTCCTCAAATTTTTTTGCAAGTACAGATTTGAAACGCTGGAGCCTTGGTTTTCCCTTTTTTTGTTATATTGTAAGATAGCTACACACTGACTTACTGTTCCTGCCTTCACCAGGTTTAAAGTGCAACTTTTTCTTTATATTTACCCCTCTTTTTTTCTCACCAGGCTACCATTTGCAGATGTAGTCAACCTCTCTCAGGATTCAGTGCCAGATGTCTGGAGGATGAACACATGTTGCAAGCAATAAGTAAAGCTAATCCCAATAACCACTATATGTATGTCATGGACACCAGACCAAAAGTAAGTTTGTAGCTGTGTTTTTCTTTTCTCCTGTTTGGTTTTGGCATTCTTGCTATATTTATTCTTTAATTTTGTCTGTTGTTGGGGTTTCCCTGTTTTTAATATTTTAAGAATTCTAAACTGTCCCGAGTCACTGGGTATCAAGCAGCATATATATCTGTGGAGATTCTCAGTCATCCAGGTCATGGTTGTCCCAAAGGTGCTTTTTCAGGAGTCAACTGGACTTTCTTGTTTTTTCTTTTGAAGACGTTTTGCTTCTCATCCAAGAAGCTTCTTCATTC
>JANHFL010002336.1:10329-20816 GCA_032468155.1 Oxyrhabdium leporinum
GCAACTGGACTTTCTTGTTTTTTCTTTTGAAGACATTTTGCTTCTCATCCAAGAAGCTTCTTCATTCCCCACTATTCTGTCAGAACTGAAGAAGCTTCTTGGAGGAGAAGGAAAACATCTTCAAAAGAAAAAAACAAGGAAGTCCAGTTGACTCCTGAAAAAGCACCTTTGGGACAAGCAGCATATATGTTTAATAAATTGTTATTATTATTTTCTTCGTACTTATCGATTGTCAGTATTTTATAAATAGGGTCATGCAGCGGCTCACATTCAGTTTGAAAAAAGTATTTTGAAATATATTTTGTAACTGCAGCTCTGTCAGGAATACTTCAATGCAACCATTCCTTTTCCTAGGATTATATGACAACTGTACAGTTCCAGAAATGATTTGATTCTTTTGGAATTGGAGATAGGTGCCCTAATTCTGATAAAAAGAATCTCTGGAATCAAGTCCGAACTGTTGCATAGCAGTATTACTTCTTAGATGGAAAGGATCAAAATTGGATTGTTGTAATCCATACTGTTCTGGATTTCTTTTAGGATCCAGTATGAGCAATGTGATCATTATCATCATCACCATTTGATTTTTAGGAGTTTACACATTCTTTGAAAGAGGTGCTTCAAAATGTTCATATGAAGCAGTCCTTTTCAAATCCTAAAGCAATTCTGCTTTTTTTCTAGGCCCATGGTACTGTTTTTGGATTTTTCAAGCCTTTTGCACAACCATTTTCCTTCAAAATACATTTTGGTTTGTAAATTGTGGCCTATGTCCTCGAGGCTAGCTAATTGTGACTTGTTTAATAAGCAATAGTTAAATATATCATGGGTTACCACACTTTGTGAATAGTAGAATAGGAAGACTTTCTCAATTCTGTATTGTTCAGATATGTTGTGAAAACTGTCACGTTTATTTTATTTTCCTTATTTTCTTTAAATGCCACTCTATTTCCAAAGGATCTGAGTGACTTACAGAAAATTGAGATATCTGAGGATACTGAGTTTTGAGTCAGCATGGCTAATCATTTGAGTTAGGAGAAAGAAATCATGCAAAATCACAACAGTTCTAAGGCTTAGAAGCCAAGTTATAAAAAATTAATTTTCTTCTGTTTCATATTGTTCAGGATACATTATACAAATTATTATAATAATTGTATATTGCTTTGTTTCCTATACATGACTAAACTTTTTCTCCAAGCTGAATGCAATGGCCAATAGAGCAGCAGGTAAAGGCTATGAAAATGAAGATAATTATTCCAACATTAGATTCCAATTTGTTGGTATTGAAAATATCCATGTAATGAGATCAAGCCTGCAAAAGCTACTGGAAGGTATGAATATATGTGCCCTTCACTAGTATTAAACATTTCTCGAGTACAACATTCACTCTTGCAAAAAAGTGATTTTATATAAATCTGGTTCATATCAAAGGATTTATTGAAATAGTGTATTTCTCATGCTATAGATATTGCTAATGTGAAATTCTACTTTCTATATTATGAGAGCCTATCCTCTTAATGAGATTTCCTCTGTTGAAAAAAATTCGGTTCAATTAAAACAGCTACATTTTTAATGTAAACAAGGCAGAATCATTTGTGTATTGATTATTTCAGAAATTATTAAAGCTTGCCATCCTAGTAATGGAGATTTTATTAAGTATTTATATGAATGTATAAACTATATACATATTTAATATGCATAATTTATGTACTTATTTTATTTATGATTTATTTATACAATATAATTAATATGTCATTTAAATATTACTTAATTGTGGGAAGCTCCCTAATTGGAATCTCATGAAGTTATTCCTTCATGATTCCTTCACGTTTAGCAGCTATTAGCACTAGTTTACAATATCTGTCCATCTGAGGAGTCATATCAAACAAGTGCATGGCTGCATTAGTGATTCCTCATAGTAAGTATTTAAAGACAGGCGTGCATTCTGAACGATAGGAACATATTGAGGATTAGTAAGATGATGGATGCACCCTTTTCAAGTAGAATTATGAAGATAATTATGTTACTTTTATAATATGAAAGAACTCTTTACACTAGATTGCTTCCACATAATTAACAATTAATACAGGAAACCAGACTTTGAGACAGAATGGGGCATAAACAGGATATATAGAAGAAACTGGGATAGAGAAAAATACTTCATATTTTTAACAGGTTCAGAAATTCAAATTTCTTCATACATTTGCTAAAATCCACTTTTGATTCTTGCACAGAGAGATGCTACTATTGCACTAGAATTTATCTGTGTTTCATTTTATTTTAGTTTGTGGAACAAGAGGCCTATCAGTCAATGATTTTCTGTCTGGCTTGGAGAGCTCTGGATGGCTGCGACACATCAAAGCAGTGTTGGATGCTGCTATCTTCTTAGCTAAAGTAATTTGCATTTAGTAATTTGTCAAAAGTTGTTGATATTGGTATTATTCATTTGCGACTATAGATGGCCTTCAGTAAGCACCATCAGATCAAGGCAGTTTGGAAATTTCATTTCTAAAGTCTTCAACCATAGCTCCATAGCTTAGTAGTAGAGCATATGTGTTTAATTAGAAAATCCCACACTCTGTTTGGAATTTGCCTTTTTTAAAAAGAAGTATATATCATGTTAATCACAACTGGCCACTACCTGACGTCCTAAGTAGTTTAAGTCAAGTTATTGTTATTATTTATTAAATGTATACGCTATTCACATCACATGTATTAACTAAATATTTAGTTAGTAAGCATTCAAACCTGCCATAAGGCAGTCCATTGTGTTCCTAAAGTAAAGGGGCCAAAATGATAGCTTAAACAGTGATAATCATATTTTGTCATTAAGGCAAACAAAGTTCTGTGGGTTGAGTAGTAATTCTTTTACTCTTTTCCTCAAGCAATCAGCTGTAAATAATGTTGAACAATTAGGTGAGATCCAGGCATAAATATGCTGTCTCTGGGTGATTATGAGAAATTCTGGGAATTGCAGTCCATACATCTTAAAGTTGCCAAATTTGAGAACACTGGCCTATAAATATGTTGAGAGTGTATTCCCAGAATTCCTTTTGAGTGTGCCGTAGATTACAGATCCTTTGATTCTGCGTTTATGTTGGCCAGAACTTCTGGAAGTTAAGCATTGCAGCACATTTGAAGAGTTTTTGAAAGGCCGGAGTTAATTAAATATTTTAATTCAGTTGAGCAGTCGAATTCATTTTCTTTGTTATGCATATATCAGTAAGTTTTGTTCTTTTCACAGGCCATAGCTTTTGAGAGTGCAAGCGTATTAGTACATTGCTCTGATGGCTGGGACCGGACATCTCAGGTCTGTTCCTTGGGTTCTCTATTATTGGATCCCTTTTATAGAACAATTAAAGGATTCATGGTAAGTATGCAAAGCGAGCTTAAGTCACACTTGGCCAATGCTACAGCTGATCCAGATTTAAGTGTTTCAGATTTGCTCATCTGCCTAATAATGGGGCTTTTGAACATAATATTGTGCATTAATGTTCAACTGTAATTAAATTATACAGTAGATCCCAATTCAAATAATTCTTGAATCAGGAAGAGTCAGATATTAACTACATATGCACTTTAAAATAAGTAATTTCAAAAATGTTTCAAGCAGATAAAGACAATCAGATATTATATTGATATTTTCTCAATAAATGGAAAAAAAGATTACAAGCTATTGATGAGTTTCTTGTGCTAATTTTAAGTTGTAACCATGCCAATTGACACTGTTATATCTGGTAATTTGGACTAGATATCTTAAAGATCTGTTTGATCTGGGATTACCTCTGTGCCTTGTTTTTTTAAATTCTGTAATTAATGAACTTTACACTGTTATTTGAAACCTGCATTTTATGTTTCTTTTACTTGTGGTATTTGTATAGAAGAGCAAAGATATAAGTATAATATAGTTAATTCTCATTTACTGACCACAATTGGGATTGGCATCTGCATTGCTAAACAGTACAATTATTAAGTATGATATCATGTGATCACACCAACTTATGTCAGCTCTGGCTACGGTTGTTAATCACATGCAGTCAGAAGTAGGATGTCACATGACCACAACTTGCAACTTCCTTCCAGCTTCGCCATTGGCTTTACTTATTAGAAGCTGGCTGTGAAGGATGCAAATGGAAATCATGACTGCAGGATGCTGCAGCTGTTGTAGGCATATACTGATTGCCGAGCACCCAAATTGCGAACACGTGACTATGGGGACACCGTGATAGCCACAGTGTCGAGGGCCTGTCATACACATCTCCTGTTTTAGCAACGGTGTAACTTTGAATGGTTGGTAAGCAAGGAGTACTTGTAGTCCTCATCTTCCAACTCTGGAAAACATGTTTTGTTTTCTCCACGGAGCTAAGAAATCCAGAATGAAAATGGTGACTTCGGAAATATTTTTTTAAATTAAAACATAAAGCATACTGCATGATTAAAGAGTGATACATATATTTTTTCTAGGTTTTGGTGGAAAAGGACTGGATTGCTTTTGGACACAAATTTTCAGATAGGTAATGTTTTTCACTGTAAAAAGTTTACAGTTGAATTCTTTATGTAATGTGCTTTATTATGTTAAATTAATATGCAATGTATAAGCCTGTATTGTAACCTTGTTTAAACATATTTGATTTAAACTGGAAATATATATTTACTTTGTTTTAGAACAATTGATTGCTTCATATACTCTTCAAGATTTTATAAAGATTGAAAAATAAACATGACCAGCCTTATTTCCAATTTAATTAACTGACTTAAAACTCTTAACTGATCAGATTTTTTGGATGCTGTACAGCCCTTTTCTAGTTTTTAGCAGGTTGCAAGTTATGTTCGAATGATTGCACACTCTCACACTTTTTCTCTCGCTGGAAGAGCTATCCTTATCGCAAAGGGTTTTTTGGCAAAACAGTGTAGACCACTAACAATAAGTATCTTTGCCATTGTTACTTGCCTAGATGCTGCACAAGCTTCATTTTAACCCCCATTCTGTTTTCTGTTATGTTTCTAACTGAACTTAAAATTAAAATTTTATATTTGAATCACTAAGGTCCAAATGCTGCACACAGTTTCCTCCCACAGATGTAATTATTGTGTATTTCAGACAACATTCTATTCCATGCCAAGCAAACAGTTTCTGTACCTCCTGCTAATGGACATAAATAGGTCAGGAGATAGTGCAAACACACTAATTTTATCAGAGTGGGTAGTGCTAACATTTTTAAAGATTTCTTTGGAGTTCGGTGACTTTGATTCTTTTGGAGGATTTGTGGTTTTGCATGGGGTGTTATGGTTACCTAAGTCTGTGGAACGCTTAAGACAATCATTTTGTCCCTTAAACCTATGCAATCCACCCCCTCCCCAAAATCAAATGCAAATATTTAGCTTTGACCAGTCTGGAGGTCCCTGAGAGCCATAAGATATCAGCCACCCCAAACTATATGATAGACTGGTTGTGAAACAAGTCAGGATCTCCAAAAAGCAGTTTTATATAGAGTGCTGTGTTCTCTTGCTGCAGCCCAGTGAACATGCCTAGAAGTTCTTTTGTGCCTGAGTAATAGTTGCCCTGTTAACTGTGTTAAATTGTAATACAGAAAAAGGTATAAAAAAGGACGTTTCAACAATTTTTTTTACAAGTCTTTATGTGTATCCATAGACTGCTTAGTGAACATTCTTTATATACTATGGGAAATGCATCATTTTCATCTCTCATTAACTAACCTGGAATATTATACATTATAGATGTGGACAACTGGATGGTGACCCAAAGGAAATATCCCCAGTGTTTGCCCAATTTTTAGAATGCGCCTGGCACCTGACAGAGCAGTTTCCACAGGCCTTTGAGTACAATGAAGCTTTTCTCCTTCAGATCCATGAGCACATCCATTCATGTCAGTTTGGAAACTTCATTGGAAACTGCCAAAAAGAACGAGAGGAGCTCAAGTAAGGCTCTCAGGAACAGCATATTGACACAGAACTGAACTTCTCAGTTTATTCCTCCCTCCTCCCTTGCGTCTTTCCTTCCACCATTTTTATGCTACAATTAGAAAGCCTCCCACAGATCAATATAGAAAGGAAGTCCCTGTCTTCAGGGACTTAACAGCCTGAAAAAAATCACTGTCTAAAGTATGGGAGTAACAACAGTTTAAAATAAAATAATTTTTCAAAAGAAAAAGGGAAGGAGAGGAGAGGGAGGGGAGGGGAATGTGGTAGCAAAAGAGAAATAAGAGTTCCATTACTTAGTCTTTCTTTCTGCTACAGCCTAATGGAATGGCTGCACTTTACTGTCAAAAGTAGTCAAAGTGTTTCCCCTTAGGGCTATTAAATATTAAACTATCAGATAAAATCAGTGATGGAAATTAAGCTTTGCTAGGCTGAACAATGAGGTAGCTCTTTTAAGTGTTGATGCTTAGAATCCTTTTTCACATGGAGGAAACTCTTAATATATATATATATGGGGGGGGGGATCTGCTTGTTTGGATTTTAATATATGCAAAATCTTTCTGAGAGTAATATATTTCATATAAAAGAAAACCACATGAACATAAGTCTTCCTTCAATATCTTTTCTTTTCCTCCCTTTGATGGCCATTTTACATCCTGAAATTCCTCCCAGTCGGTTGGGTAGGAGCTTTGGAACAGAATAGATATCTGTATTGTATTTTCTTTTTTGTCCTCTTTAAGTTAGTGAATGTTAATCGGGTAGGGATGGACAGTAAGGCAGTGTTAAACAGTTGTTTGTAGTTCATAATTGTAGTTAAACTCTGCTCTTTATGCCTTTCTTATCATAAAGATCCCACATTTTGTGTACCTTGATACAGTGTAGATATTCCTCAGCCACTGACAAGTGTTTAACTCTAGGCTCTCGTTATTTTAAGATTGAAAGAGAAGACTTTTTCCTTGTGGCCTTTTCTTTTGGATGACCGCAGGAAATACCTAAATCCAACCTACAATGAACATTTTTTGCAGTCACTTTCAGTTCTGGAGCCAGATACAGCCGCCTTTAATTTTAAGTAAGTTTCAATTATGCATTTTATAAACCCATCACCTGGATTGGAGTATTAACGTAGCATTGTGTTGATAATATACAGGTTTTGGAGAAACATGTATCATCAGTTTGATCACACAATGCATCCCCGGCAATCTGTACTCAGCCATGTGATGAGCCTGAGTGAGCAAAATAAACAACTGGAAAAAGATATTAAAGAATTGGAAAATGTGAGTATTGGCAACTAATTTCACTCCTGCCTCCAAAATAGGACCAGCTTCCCCCTCAAAAATAATTTCTTTATTCCAAAATTAGGAGTGATTTTAATCTCCATTCATTGTTTCGTATAGTATTTGTACGAAGGGGGGAGGGTTGCTGTTGTGTTCTGCGATTGTGTATAGAAAATAAGATTCCACTGATTTGATATCCAGTTGAATCTTTTGATTTCTTGTACTGCAGTGTCCAGTACCAGCATTTTTACTACTGTACAGTGGATAGCTGATTGTAATAGTAAATCGGTAAAATCACTTCAATCTAGAGTTACTGCTCATTGGGAACAAGAGAATGGATGGATGAACAATTAGTACAATAATTCTGTATTTATTTTTGTTTATATTAGAGGTGGAGACCCCTTGAGAGCTGTATGCAATGTAATTTCATTTTAATGTATGCCGATTAGTGTACATCAAAGTGACAAAGTATTCTAAGTCTAAGCCTACTACAGGGAAGCAGTGGGTGAAACTGGAGACTAAAGTGAGAGAGAAACCCATATTTAGTCCCTGATATCTTCAAGTAGAAGGTGTTAGGTTAGCATAACTGGGAAGTGGAGGCTGAGGACGCCATTACATGTCAGAGGAGACAATACTGGACTACATAAAAAGCCAATGACTAGACTTAGCTACAAAGTGGTTTCCTATCCAGAAGACTGGAGACTAGAATAAGTACTGTTGATTAGTAGCGGGACAGACGAAAGAAAAGAGATAAAAGCTACTAATTCTGGATTATTTTTCTTAATGTTAGAAATTGGGCCACAATTTACACAAGGATTCGGATGCTGTCTTTGCGAAGGAATCCGTCTCTCCCACGTCACCAGGAGTTAAAACCTCACTCTGCTTTAAGAAGGAGCAGCCTCTCTTAGATGAAAATGACTGTATTCGGACAATAGAGGGCTCCAACGCAGCAGACAATCGATACAGCGAGTACATGGAAGAGTTTTCCAAAACAGAGCCCAGTGTTGTCAGCCTGGAATATGGAGTGGCAAAAATGACCTGTTAAATGTCACGCAAAGCAGTTCTGCTTTTTCTGGAAAGATTGAAGTTCAAGGCAGGCATTGTGAGTCTGATCTCTTGGAATGTAACCAAAAACTAATGTGTGCAATGGAGAGCTTCGTTAACGTAGACTAGAGTGCACATCGGTTTCGAAAATGTCATTCTTGTAAGAGGTAATTGAATTTAACATTGTTGAAAAGGATATGAAGAACTTTTTGTGGGGGATTGAGGAATGAAAGACGAACATCACAATAAATTATAGCTACACTAGCTTATTCCAAATGTTCACTGGTTTTGGTCCCGATGGAGTCATAGTTAAAGTAAACCCATTGAAATTAGTGATATTTAAACAAGCCTTCAGTGAATTGACTAACATATGATTACTACTAATTCACCCAGTGTGATTATTGCCAAATAGTAAACGATATTTGAATGTTTGCTTTTAGGATGAAGACAATTTACTGGGATCAATGAACATCTGTATATAAATGTAAAGTGGGTGTGTGTTCCTGTTTAATCTTATTGCCTGTTACAGTATTTTCAGTGATATCTACATCATTAATTAGTATCAAGTTAGTAAGAACGATATTCAAATATATTTGTTCTTATGTTTTGAGAGCAGCTCATTTAGAATATCTAAAATATACTAAAATAGTGACTTCTTTAAATTATTCTCTTTCAAAACAGTACCATGAGATTCACATCAGCAAATATGGAATATCAATTTCTTGTATTCAGTTTTAACCCATTATAAAAGTAAGAAACATTTTTTCTCTCTTTTTACTTTATGATGAAGCTCTAGTTACAAAAAAAGGAGTTTAAAAAAATGAAAGGTTTTCTACCTGGTTAATAAGTTAAAATTTTAGCACCAAGGCTGTGTACCTTCCATATACTTCTGTCCAACTATTGGAAGTACAGGCTTCTTGCAATTATGTATAAAGTAACAGCATCCAGTGAAATAGAAAGTATAAGAACAGTACCTTTTTGATTGGATACATTTGCAGTTTCCTGCAGGATTTTAATCTGTTTTGTAAATCTGCTTTAAAAAGTGCAGCTTAATTTGAAATAAAAAGCTTGTTTTTCAATCTAGGATTATCACATTAATGTATTAGGTGAATAAATGCGAATTACTAATCAAGTAGCCACTTTCAGGTAAAGGCTAAGAACAAACTAAAATTTAGGTCTACAAGCCAAGATGACTGTAGAATCTCGGATGTTTTGAAAATGTATTAATGTTGACATTTACTATCCAGGACAGTATCCAAAGTCACAGGAAACAGCTCTCCAGTTAAGCAGAATACTTAGGTAAAAAGATACACTGTGTATTTGTGTAGTAAATGGGTGTATTCCCAATATTTTTACTTCGCCAGAAAAAAGAATGAATTTGCTTTAGTCGGACCCTGTCTCTGTTTGCTTTCTCCCAATTTGTTTTGATTGTTCAAATGAAGAAAATGAATATTGAAAGCTGATTTGGTAAACATGCATGCCTTGGAGATATCAAACATCCCAGGTGGTATAATAGATAATTTGTACCTGAGGGACCAAATGCTTATTACACACACAGTGAAAATTAGTTTAGCTTTGCAGTAATCACTGAAGGCTGTGTGAACAATACCATCATCAGGCTACATAAAACCTGACACAGTTGGCTGTCTCATTCTGTCTTGGTTGGGATCCAGTCACACTAATAACAGGTGAGGAGAATCTTACCTGGAACACTTCAAGGGTCACATTATAATGGTATGAAGAAGGAATAAGTGGCAAAAAATATGCTTTTTGATATGGATGATAAACCTAAAAAAACTGATTAAAAGGAGAAAATGGGATCTATCATTAGGCATTGTGCAGTTTTTGCACAGCAGTAATTTTGAAAAATATTAGGGCAGAGAAATTTGGACCTCTAGTTGTTTTTCTCTCTAGTTTCTTCCTATAGATTAATAATTGCTTGTTATCAGATATACTGAAAGTATAAGACCAAACATTGTATTACAAATTATTTCTTGCAACTGTCTTCTGATTAAAAAAAATACCTATGTGTAGCTGCATTAATCTTGCTGAACCATCTTCAATAGTAGAAATGCAGGTCTTTGGATATTTCATGTCTCACGTAAAATTATCTGCCTATATTTGTTTTATATTCCACTCTTCCATCAGTGACTGAAGATGGTATGTATAGTGCTCCCTATTTTTCCCCACAACAACCCTGTGATAGCTGAGCTGGGTTAGAATTATTCCAGT
>JANHFL010002336.1:39533-64575 GCA_032468155.1 Oxyrhabdium leporinum
CCCCCCTCGCTGTTCTACTTACCGTTGCTGACTGGGAAGGTAAGCAGCTCTGCTTCTAAATGCTTCATTTTCAGCGCAACGCGCAAAGCGCACACTCACCAAACTGATTGTTCAACTGGCAGCATTCCACCACTGGAGAGAGATATAATTTGATACTTTTCAGGATGTATGGAATTTTGTCTCTCATGTCCCATGCTCCCAAAGCACAAATAGGGTGGAAAGGAATCACGGGACCTATAGCTTAACAACTATAAACTATACAACTTTAACTTAGAAAGAATGCTGATCTAAGATCTTTTCACAGCACACAGAACATGAATTACTGCTATGTACCCTACGGAGATCCTCTGGAGATCTGGATGATCTTGACCCAAGTAGTCTTTTGCAAAGTTCTGAAGACGGTTTCTCCAGGTATTTGGGCAGGAGATTAGGTAAGGTCTGCTGCTATTGGTTATTCATATTTGGAATGCCTAGGTGTCAATTGTCAATTACCTGGGTGTCAATTGTCAAGGATTATTTGTTGTAGTTGTTGTTTTAATCCCTGTAAGCCACCAAGAGCAAATGGGCAGCCATACCAATCAAGTATATAAATAAAACGTTTTATTATTTTTCTTTCTCCTTTCAAAATAAAATCTTACTTCATTAACTTAGGACACCTTTGAAGGCTATTGGTTCTGCTGCCATTCCAATTATTTTTCTAATCTAGAAATTCTCCCCCCCCCCCTTCTTTGTATATCTGAGGTAATGTAACTAGGTGGTACATGACCAGCACAGACCAGTACAGTTACTGTTACAATTAAACATCTGAGAAAAAAAAGATTTTCAACATATTAGCTTGGGGGGGGGGGAAACATCTAAATTAAAAATGTTATATATGGTTAAAGCAAACACCACCCCCATCCTTATTTCAAGTAATTGGGTTAATAGGTCAGTAATCTGCATGTGCTAAAATATGGGTTACCAGTAAAATTATTCAGAGGTTCTGAAAACAAATAAAGCAAACAAGGATTAAACTGCTCAGGCCGTATTACTCTCTTTAGGGAAATCCCAAATTGAATTTGTACAGATAAAGACTTTGGAAGACTGCTTAGTAGTAATCTGTTCTCAATAAAATGGGCAACTTTTGTATTTTTCAAGAAGTAAGGATGTTTTTATGGATGCTCCAACTATTAAGACTTTTTAAGAGGCAGTAAAGAAAGGCCAATTTTTTTGGCTATTTTGCCCATTTTTTTAACTGTTATTCTTCTGTAACAAATCAGTACAACTATCTATGATTGTAGTTGCTTGTGTGTCAATCCATAGTATCATTTTCAGGTGACTGTTTAATAATGTATTTACCCATAATGTACGTGAGAATGTGTACTTAATACTTAAAAATCTATTTTATAAATGCATAAACCTCAAAATGTAAGAATGAAAAAACTAGAAGAGCTTGTCTTTTTAGGGACAAGGTGGAGGCCTGTGATAATGAATAATAAATTCTTGCCATGCTTAGTCAAGATGACAAAATTTGTAATGTACTAAATACATTTACAAAATTCAAACTAAACAAGTAACCAATTCAAAGTACCTTAATTTTCCGGAGTTGGGTGGCCCCTAAAACAAAAATTAGATTAGATTAGATTAGATTAGATTAAATTAGATTAAATTAAATTAAATTAAATGTGACACTTTCTAGTGTCAGATAAGTCAATGTCAAATTTAAATGCAATGGAAACACACACTGATTTCTCACAACAACAGTTTTTTTGTTTCATAACATTTTTTTCTCCTTTTTTGTCTTTTATTTATACTTCTACCCTGTTTTCTCACATGAAATTAATGCAAGAGAGGTAGTTTTCAACTTAGAACCATTTGTTTAGTGACCATTCAAAATTACAATGGCACTGAAAAAATATGACTTTTTTCACACTTACAACCATTGCAGGATCCCCATGGTAATGCAATCAAAATTCAGACTTTTGGCTCATATTTATGATGGTTGCTGTTTTCCAGGATCATGTGATCATTTAACAACCATTGACTTACTTAACAACTGCAGTGATTCACTTAACAACTGTGGCAAGAAAGATTGCAAAACTCACTTAACTATCTTGCTTAGCAACATAAATTTTGGCTCAATTGTGGTTGCAAGTCGAGGACCACCTATACATCTAGACTTTTCCTGTATTTTCTGTACAACAAATTTATAAAGGCCAACAGAATAGATTTCTTTTGGACTGAAAAGGGAATGGAATGAGTTGGATTTCTGCAACAAAATCTATACATGGGTGAGAGGATCTGAATATCACCCTTAACCTATGCTGTGGGCTTCAGACTCTTTGCCCCCGTTTCAATTCTGGCAACAACATTAGACTGGTGAAAAATACACAAGGTGACAATACATAAGGAAATTGAAAGAGAATATCCATCCTTCTTTTCTGCTATGCACATTTTCTTCTAAAATAGTTTCCCTTCTTCTTCATGTAAATACTTCTTATTTATGCATGAATGAGGCAGGCATCTTTGTTCTACATGCATATTTGTTTGATGTCTTCCATTTAATTCAACTGATTTATATTATAAGAAGTTCAAATAATTTTCAATGAATCCCTATTAAATTAGCAATGAGTTCCCTCTCAATTAGGGCAACCTATTTTTCATGACATTAAGAAATTAATATTTACGCTTCAAATCTATATTTTAACCTTAATTAAAAGTTGAAAAAATAAGAAGCAATTACCAGATCCCCACTTTTTTCCTCTTTCCCCATTTCTTGATGATTATTTTTTTAATGAAAAAATGTGGAATTAGAAACTGTTATCTCTGAATATATATTACCAAGAAATTAATCACAAGTTCCACTTATGTTTCAGTTGAGTCATGTTCAATGATTTCTTTGAAAGCTGTACAGATTTCATCAATTAAGTCCATTAATAACAATGGAAGGATGTTCTTATTCTATTTCCTTAATAACAGCAAGATAATGTCTTCAATGTTTTACAAATCCATTAAACTTGAAAGGTTCTTTTGAAAATCTAAGGGGATGATCTGTGATGAACACTTGGAGAATCTTATTGTAACTCTCTGTGTTATACAATTTCATTTAAATATTTTCCTTCTGCAAGTAATTAAGAATGAACCATGAAGATAATTCATGGTTTGCACCAAAGGTCATTTGGTATATGTAGCTAAAAATACAGGATACATTTGTCTGGACTTTTGTAGATGCAATTTATGATTTTACAAATAAATTGGTACCTTTTACCATTTTTAGTAACATTACAACATTTAATTACTGTAAATATAAATAAATAAATGCCACATTTATTATTGCAAACCATCAAAAACTAAAATATAGATTTCACTGGATAGTGATATTTGAAACAATGGGAAATTCTTCACACAGCTTTGAAAAATACTCTATAGTGGACAATAAATTGAAGTCTAAACAGAGAAGGAACCAGAAGTAAGATATTTACTTCTAGAATAAGCCCAGAAATGTATATTCACTTAGTGAAATCTACAGTGATAAGAAACATTTAAACTTATTTAAAGGAGAGAATTTGAATTCTCTCCATAGCTGGAACAAGGAGAGAAGAGTTTTATGTGCGCAGGTGCTTGTACAAAAAAAGAGAAAAAGCAGAACTGTTGGCTACATTCTTGTGACACATTGAATTACTTACTAGCCAATCACATTTTAGCCTTGAATGCTGTAAGAATCTAGGCCATAGGTTTATTGTCCAGAGTAATAGGACTGTAAAAATATCTTCTTTGAGTAAAGTAAAGTTAAGCATGTTATCTAAACACAGCCATTGAGTCAAGAGTTTGTCTAGTATTTCCTGGTAATACACATGCAGCTGAAGCACCATGGACAGCACCAAAATCCATTTCCTCCAATGAAGAGATGGAAGTGAATTGAGGCCTTGAAAGGACTCTGTGAAACATTCAAAGGCCAACATCTTTACCTGAAAATGAGCTTTTTTTAAAAAAAAATCCTACAACTTCTATCTCAACTGTGACATTTCTAATTAGACAGGTAAGGTGGAGTAAAGGATATTCCACTTCTTGTGAAAATTTGGTTGGAGAGAGAGAGAGAGATCTGGAGTTCTCTCTCAGGGTCCTAATTTGAGCATGACCAGTAGCCTCATCTTTAGTATTAGCAGTTTTAGTTCTGTCCTTCACTGTCAAAGAGAATGGCAAACACTGGGAGCCAATTATATTTCCTGCTTGCCTGTGCTGTATAAGAAGCGGTGAGAGTCAGCTTTACTTGAGGTCAATTTTTAAAACATGTTCTCCCATGCAAAATTATAACTTTTATTCATTTAAACTCTTTCTTCATTTGAAGTTCAGAAACACCTGAATGAACTATGAAACCCAGTTTTGCTCCCTACACGTACAGTATATAATGCTATATGTGACCTTTCTCAGAGCATGATTTAAAATTTTAAATTATTTTATCCCACTGTTTTATGTTCTGCAAAATACCAATCCCAAATTGCAAAAGAGCCATGGTCTACAAAGTTTGTTACATACTCTGCCCCTTGTTTTTCAAGGTATAATTCTATTGGAACCCCTCAAATCAACATTGGTAGCTACCCTTATCCAGATTATGCTGACCTGAATAAAAGTAATTTTTAAACATATTTTTTAATCTTATTTTTCATTATTTTTTTATAGATAACTTAAAGTGGTGAACATACCTAATGCTACTTCCTCCTCCTATTTTCTCCAGAACAACAACTCTATGAGATGAGTTGGGCTGAGAGAGAGTAACAAAACTACTTTGTTTTCATGCCAAATGGGGGATTAGAACTCATAGTTCCCTGGTTTCTGGCCTGGTGCTTAAATACCTGCCACAGACTTTTTATCATTTATATGTGCTTTCAAAAAAGAGAGAGGAGAGAAAATGCAGATAATATACTTCATTAGCCAGCTAGGGCAACAACAAGAGTCAGGATGGCATATCATTATGCCAGCAAAATAACATATTGAGGTCTGGGTTATATTAAGTATTCCTGGGGGAAATACTCTTTAGTAATCATGGGCACATGACTTCCTATAGCAGAAGTTTTTTAGCTTGAAGAAACAATTTTACAATTAACTTGTCGATGCTGCCTCCTATTTTATTGCAATAACAGCAGTATTTATATTGCAGAAGTTCTACTTGCATTAGTCCTCATTTTCTATGTACATAAAATTTTAGCTCTTCAATAAAGATGACTAAATGATTCAAGATACAAAAAGGGAAACAAGGAAGAATGCTACAAGAGGAAATTGTTTTAAAAAGGACTTGTACACCAGCTAAAGGCAACCTCCCTTCCTGACAGAGGAATAATCTGGCAGGTTTTCAAATTGTGTTAGTATACTCAATAATATATTATATTCCTGTAATCCTTGCAACGCCTGCTTCCTACCTTGGAACATTTGAAAGGGCTCATATATTGTAGGAAAATTCCCACATCCATTTACAATGAAGAAGTCAATAAATAAGACTCTTGTTTCCCATGTGTGCATGTATGTTTTCTAATCACCCTAGGATTCATTTTAAAGCCCTGCTGAGCTTGTTGTCCATTCCTTGGCCAAACAGATACCAGTTCTTGTGAGATGCAACATATCTCATATCCATCATTCAGATAACCCAGACCACGAATAAAAATCTAAATCTTCCCATCTACACCATCTGCACAGTCAAGACATTCTCTGGCAGTATTTTACTTTCTTTCCAGTCCTCTTCTGGAATGGACTGGAAGAATGGATAAGAGCAATCTTGAGTTTCTTTTCTATTTTTTTTTAAATACATGATGGTCTGGTGATAGCTCTTCTTTGCAGTGATGTTCATCCCCACACAGACTTTCCAGAAGGGAAAACTGTTTATGGATTCAACGTTTCTCAGAAGCTGTTCTAAGCCATCTCACTCCTGTCAGGCTGCACATTTCAGACCTTATGGGTATGATCTTTAGACATTTATTTCTATTCCTCCCTGTAGTGAATCAGCAACTACCACAACTGTATATTTCTTCCTGTGGAGATCAACGGCACCCTCCTAAAATTCAAAGCACCACTTCCTATTTTCTGTTTTACAATAATTGTTTTCCCTCCCTTTGAAGGTAAACAGATTTCAAGGGGATGACTTTAGTAGTAAAGAACATGTAACAAACATTTGTTGATCTAGAACCAATTTCCATAGAAGCAGAGATGGTGGGAAGAATGAGAGGAAAAAGTTGCAAGCATTGAAGGGTCGGACAGTAGGTGACATTTCTAATAAAGTTGGCATCAAATAAAACAAAGGCTACTTGCAGTAAAAGTAATCATTATAATGTCATTCTCCTGTTACAAATGAATGAGATCAAGTAAGGCACCTAAGCTATGTAAGTTATTTTGAATATGATAGATTAAGTTAACTATGATTGTAATATAATGGTTCAATAGTTATATTGAATGGGCTAAGCAGTCCTTCAAACTCTCTGATTCTATGTGCTTAGCTTCCAGAACTCTGGCCCAGTATCCTAACCTATAAGTCAGTATCCTAATCCAAAAGTCAGAAGAACTGCAACAGAGTGCGTTATAAGAAGCTTCCACTAAATAGTAGGATCTTAATACGTATGATCATTTATCTGTTTCAAGCATCTATTAACAGTGGATTGATTTGCATAAGTCTTACAAGTTGCAATTGGATGGGGGGAATGATTGTTGACTCTTTTGTCTCTTTCATCTAGTTAAAATGAAAATCTCAAGGAGTAATCCTTGTGGAAATAAATCAGGAGTTGGGCATTTTCGTTCTTTCAAAGCTCTCAGAATGATAATACGTAGGTCATTTTGCCATCATCTTATTAAAAACTAATATCTCTGTTCACAATTGACATAAAATGTATGATGTTTTAAATCTAGATTCCATTTTAAGACCATCTATGTCACCACTACTGAGCTGTGAATTCCACAAACCTTCCTACTTTGTCCTATTGATACTGCAATAGTTTAAGTCAGGAAAAATAAAGACACTGCTGTATATTATCTGGAATATTTATTTATTGTATTTCATCATTTCCTCAAGAGCCCAAGATACTTTGCCAATTACTTCATACACATGTATCATTTATGCACTATATCTGAAAATTAAGGGTTAAAAGACTAGCATGTGTGTGGACATGCATGTGCACGTGCATACACACACACACAAATACATGCAATAAGCAGACAATCTACTATGAATCTGGAGCTATTTCATTTTAGATAGTGACATAAAAAAGAGTTCATGAGCTTGGTTTCTAGGAAAATCTAGTTGATTTTTGGTTGACTGCCATCTTTTAGCAATTAGGTGTCCTGTATTATAGAGAAAGGCATCTTATATTTCAGCCTCCCTAATATAGTGTCATCCAGATTTATTGAGACTGCGGCTCCCAGAATTTCTACTTGTCTGGCCAATAGCTATGTTGATAGGAAACTGATAGCTGCAAGCCTAAAACTATTGTATTTAAAGGGCTGAATAGGCCAATTCTAATGTAAAGAATCCTAAAAATGGAAAGGAGGATCCTGGAGATGTTCATCCACAAAAATTGAACAGGTATACGGCTCTCCCGGTTGCAATTCATCTTCTTATAATAAGATGACTTATTTCCACTCACAGCATAGCAATGCATTTCTAAATTTGCATTCCCACAATGTAAATATTATGCAACTCTGACCCCTCCCTTTGTCATGATACATCAATAGCATTTTATTAAGAAGGGCTAAAAGATAATGTACCCATAGATCCATTCAGCACTCATGGCAGAAGTGGGACAAAGTCAGGTCTTCTCAGTTAGCTTGAAAACAATCACTTCTTTGTTTTTCTTTTTAATCCAAGGATGTGCAAATTGTGTCTTGAAGCATTCTGTGCTAAACTATTCAAAACAAGAGATAAAAGGTAATAAAGAAACACTTTGTGTAGTGCATATATATGTGTACTCTCTTTCTCTCTCTGTGATATATTGACATTTGTGTTCTTTTAAATTATTGCTAGAGCTGGACCACAGCCAACTGCAAACTTCTTATAGCAGAATAACACTCGGCAGCTATATTGTTCAGTACAGTTTTGTGTCATTATGGATAACATAATTAGATCCATGTTATAAAGGCTGAGCCCTGGCATCCCACAGCAGTAGTCACACAGCCTGTTTGCCTGATAGGACTCATCCATAAGCTGCCTCTCATTTTAATTTCTTAGCCTATCTTGGTGGAATATTATGGAGAAGGTAATGTGGAAAGTTGAATATTCACCACTAGCATGGAGAAGCTCACCTGCACAGACAGAGAGAATGGAAGTTTTGCTGGGTGGTTCAACAAAATGGAGGGATACATAGTTCAAGGAGATGATGCCTTTATAAAGGCATTTAATTCTACCAGCTGTATCATACCATTTTGTTTGGAAGCTTGTGTACATTCTGTAGTGGTTTCCACCTAGATTACTAACTGGGTTTTTGTTTGCTTCTTCAACATAAGCTTCTGTTTACTCAGATTGTGAAATAATAGTTTGTCTGAATATCTGCCTTATGTAATGTGGCAGCTGTGGATGGGTTGTTGGTACAGAGTATTACATACTAGACTCTAGACCAAACATTAGAAGCCTTTTCTTCTCCAAAGTGAAAAAAACACAAAACAAGCCCCTTTAACATATTCACAAAGCCTTCTCTCTGACCCAGATTTTAAACACTGCATCTGCAGTGCTCCTTAGCTAATAGCATGGAGTAGGTCTTCCATTCTCAAAGTGCTTTGATTATGTCAACAAAAGCAATCTATGTTAAAATATCTTATGACTGCTCACATGCACAGGATATATTCCATTAAGAACCCCTTTATGTACGCTTACTGTAAATATTTGTTCAGTTGAATCAGTATTCTCTCCAGCCTGACCAGAACAGCAAATTCAGCATCTCAGGCAGAGTTTTTTTCTTTTCATTTCCTGCTATCTGACCCTTTTTACAGGAAATATTAGGGCTCTAATCTGGCACCTTGTACATACTGTTCTACTACCAAGATATGATTCTTTTTCCAATCATACGTTTTTCTTTACATAAAACGTTTTTTTTAAAAATCTAATTGCCATGGTAGCATACCTTCAGTTGTGGCACCCACTCTCTGAAACACATTGTACAAATTAGATAGCTCCCTTTTTTCTCTTGTTAAAATAACTTATCAAACACTATGTAGAGAAGAAAATAGAAAGGGGGTGGGGAAGGGTGCCAGGACACTGAGCGTGCAGGGAAGAAGGAAAGAGGTAGAGATGTGCACCAGCTTTTTCCTAATTGCTCCATAAAATGACTGACATATCTGGAGATTTTGTTTTGGCTCAAACCCAAACAAGCAAAATGTTCCAACCTTTGTTTCTGGCAAAGCATGGTTGATCTAAAACAGCTCAGCAAAACTTCCAGAATGTCATAGGGATCAAAACCAGTCAGATTTTCTGCTTCAAACTTACCACTATTACATTTTCTAAATAGTTTAATTGGAACAAATGAAAATAAATAGCTCTATGAGTGAACTGGGACATAAGAACTCACACATGAAAAACTACATTAGACACTCCTATTGTAGCTCGTTTTAAAATGTATTGCTTGCAATTTTCAAGAAGCTAGTTTCAAAACTAGCATTACTTGCCTGTACTAATCTCCTTCTAAACTATCATACTGGCTGGGAATTTTGAGAGTTGAATGCTACACATCTTAAAGTTTCCAAATTTGAGAAGAGCTGGTTTAAATTGATATACAGCCACAGTGGTATGCTGATAAAGACATTGGACTAGGACTGTAGGAACCAAATCAAGTTAAGTCTTGGGCATATAGGTTTATTGGATTAAAATTCATTCAATTTTCTTTTTCTTTTTTCCTTTTACAGTGCATTGCATACTGTAATTGTATTAAATGTTTGTCAGCTTTTAAAATAAATATACTTTTGCTGTGTACAGTATGTTCTGTTTGATTTGCCTATGTAACATGTTTGCTTTACCTTGATAAGCAAAGGGAGGGAGCATGAAGAAGCATAAAACGTATCGGAAAAATAATGGAAATGTTATGGGTAGCTATTGTTATACATTGCTTTATTTTTATTCTTGTTATATTCCTCAAACATTTGCTATCCATTGTTCAGATTACTAAGAGGCAAAATCACTATTCTGCATACCTCTTATGCCCAAAATGAATTAGTGCAAGTGCATGTAATCTGTTAAAAGTGGTGAAGCTTTTAAATAAGCATCCAAATACTTTTTTATCAGAAATAATTACCAGCTTTAATACAACATGCCTAGGGGGTTATTATGATGTTATTTTAACATTTATCAATAAAATATTATAGAAAGCAGTCTTTTGTATCATTGGCACATGTAAAATATGTTCATAATTGTCCATAAGCACGGCATAAACAGAACTCATGTATTAAATATGTTTATGATAGACATACAGGTACACATAGCAATTTATCTGAACTTGCATTTTTGGAGCTATATAAGTAGCATCATGGTGACAGGTCTAACTGCAGATCTCAAAATAATTTCTGAAAAAGTTACATGGACAAAATATTTGCACAAAAGCAGAATCATCCATGACAACAGCCAATGAAAACAAAACACACCCGTTTCTTAAAAGGATTTGGGGGCAATAAGATGTCTTGTGTGACACATGGGAGATGTTAATTGGATCTCCAGAGATTTTTGCTTCTATCTTAAAAGCACCAAGACAGAGGAAAGCTATCACAATTTAATGCAGCAAATTATGCTCAGGGTGGGCATAGGTCCACTTCTTTCTTTTCCATAGTTCTGCTACAAAAAACATGGCCCAGCTGCTTTTCCTGAAATAAAAAAATTAGGTTGAGTCAAAATCTTTTTTTTTTGCATTTTGCACCAGTTTGATGCAATCAATTTACTATTTTTGCTATAAAACCCATTTTAACCAATCCAGAACCTCTGATTAATTGCCTAAACAGTTATGAAATGCATTTTGGGGTTTAACGCTGTATTTTGAAGCATAAGGTAGTCTTGACTTACAAACATTTATTTAGCAGCTATTCCAAGTTGCAATGGCATTGGAAAAAGTGACTGCTTTTTGTACTCATGACTGTTGCAGCTTCCCCAGACAAGTGATCAAAATTTGGGTGCTTGGCAAATGACATGTATTTACACAGCTGCAGCATCCTGGGATTATTGCCATTTTGCAATCTTCCCAGCCAGCTCCCCAAATGCAAAGTCAGTGGGGGGAGCTGGATTTGTTTAATGACTATGTGATTCACTTAATGTCTGCAGTGATGTTCTTAACAACTGTGGCAAAAAGTGACTCCAGTGTGACTTCCTTAACAACTGCCTTGCCTAGCAAAGGAAATTCTAGTCTTAAGTCTGGTCGTAAGTCGAGGACTATCTGTAAAATGTTTTTCTTTCGAAGAACTGCACCATACTCTATCCAAGCTTATTGTCATACAGCTTAGTCTCTGGTTAAGTTTTCAACATCTGCATTATTTTTATCCCACCTTTATTCCTTTTATAAATGGCTTAAGGTGGCAAACCTAATCCTCCCTCCTTCCTCCCCCTATTTTCCAAAGAACAACAGCCCTGTGAGGCGAGTTGGGCTGAGAGAGAATGACTAGCTCAGTCACCCAACTGGCTTTCATTCCTAAAGCAGAACTAGAACTCACAGCCTCCTAATTTCTACCTGGGTGCCTTAAATCTCTAGTCTAGACCAAACTGGCTCTTGCAACCTCCGCTTTGTTCGGCCTGAACAAGGGGGACTTATGGGGACTTTCGAACAGGACACGGTCGCGCTCTAGGTAGCCTCGTTTTATGTCCGCTTCCCACCATCAGCCCGCTCCGCCGCTAGAAAATTGTGCCCTCAGCGGATCAAGGGTCCTGGAGAGAGGGACTCCCGGGGGTCCCCACGAGCACACAGGGGCCTGTGAAGCCGGGGCAATGTTTCCTGGTTCGTTAGCAAGAACTTCGTACGCTCCAAATCACCCGCCCCCAGCCCGCGTCCCTCACGCAGACCCCGAGGCTGAGCGAATGAGCAGCCGCAGCCCCAGCCGCCGCAAGTGGATTAGGTTAAACCAGCCTCCCCCCCCCCTCGTTCGGGCGAAGGGAGGGAAAGGAGCCGCCCCCTTTTCCCCCCGGCCCCCCTTCGCGGCTCGGACGGGGGCTGCTTGTGGCTCAGGTTGGCCGCCATGGACGGCGGAGTCTGGCGCAGGCCCAGGCCCGGCGCGGAGGCAAGCTGCTCAGCCCTGCCTGGGTTGCCATGGTGACGGGCGGTAGGCAGAGCAGCAGCGGCGGCGTCGAGGCTGTCAGTGAGAGCCAGCCGAGCGAGCGAGCGGCGGAAATCAGGCGCAGGCGTCCGTGGGGGCTGCAGGCGGGGAAGGCAGCGCCGCCGCGGCCGCCATGGACGCGCACTGCGATGGTGGAGAACCCACCGCGCTGGGTGAGCAGCCGCCGCCGCCGCCGCCGCCCTCGGGCAAGCTGAACAAAACCGCCTTCAAATTGTTTAAGCGAAGGAAATCCGGGGGCGCCATGCCAAGCATCTTCGGTGTGAGGAGCGGCGGCAAAAGCAAAAGCGGCGAAGGAGGCGGCGGCGGCGGCCAGGGAACGGGCATGGTGAGGAGCAAGACCCACGACGGCCTGGCCGAGGTGCTGGAGCTGGAGAGCGGCAGGAATGAGGGCCCAGGGACTGTCGAGAGCGACCGTGTGGCGGGTAGCGGGGGCGCCTCTGTCGCCGACAACGAAGCCGCCTCTTCCTGCTCGCCCTCGGCCGCGGCGGCGGCGGCGGCGGTGGGCAAGTCGCACAGCTTCTTTTCGCTGTTGCGCAAAAACGGCCGCTCCGACGAAGGCGGCAAAGGCGAGAGAGCCAAAGGGCGCGGGGGCCTCAAAGGGCTCTTCAGCAGCATGCGGTGGCCCCGCCGGGAGAAGCCGGGCGGCGGGGTGAAGGACGACGAGGCCGGTGAGGGCTCCGAGGGCCAGGCCAGTCCCAGCATCCTCAATACGGGCTCCCTCACGGCCAGCCTGGAGTGCATCAAAGAGGAGGCAGCGCCGCCAGGAGCGCCCGCTGACACTGTCCGGACCCCCCTGGTCACTAAGGATGGAGAACAGCCCACAAGTCCCCTTGCCACTGAGGCCATGCCCACCCCGGACCTGGCACAGGCACCGCAGCTGACCCCGTGTGGCTCTGGAGGAGAGGAGCTTCCCGGGATTCTGCCCCAGGAGAAAGAGATCCACCCTGAATCCACCAGGAGCGATGGCCAAGAGATCAAGGAGGACTCGGCTAAAACAGGTGACCTCCCCATCAAGTCTTCCCCCCCTGTTGAACCCAGCAGCCAAGAGACGGCAGCAGCCCCTGACCCTTCCTCTCTTGATCCACCCTCTGAGCCATCTATTGACCGTATTTGTTTGATGTTTGCTGACGTGACTTCACTGAAAAGCTTTGACTCTCTTACAGGCTGTGGGGACATTATTGCTGACCAGGAAGATGACGTGGGCAGCGGCGGTGGCAGTGGTGGAGGTGGAAGTGAGAGGAGTGCCCCTGGGATTGGCAAAGCTGGGCCCTCCAAGAAGCCTACCGGTGTGGTGACTTACCAGGGAGGAGGAGAGGAGATGGCCAGCCCTGAACAGGTGGGAGGTACTCAGGAGTTCTGGGATTTATTGTCACACACTGAAGAGAAATCACAGGGGACATCAGGAAGGAAGGAATCCCCTGAGACCTCCAAAGGTGATAAGATTGTCAGGAGAGTTCAGGATGGGTCAGCAAATGGAAAGCACATTGGTCTTAGCCAGATTCCAGTTCACCACCAGAAAGAAGACCCGAAAAATAGAGAAAAGGAGCAGCAAGAAGCCATCCCCAGCAGTGATGAGGGATATTGGGATTCTACTACACCTGGACCTGAAGAAGACAATACTAATAGTATTCAGAAAGAGGTAATTCCCAGGGACAGCTACAGTGGGGATGCTCTCTATGATCTGTATACTGATCCAGATGAAAACACAGCAACTGTGACTTCTGCAGAAAATATCACAACAGTGACTTGTTGCAAGCCATTATCTCCGATAACAACTACTTGTCCAGTCAAAACCCATACAACTTCACTCAAGGATTCCAAGATACCCATCAGTATCAAGCATTTTACATCGCCACATGGTAGCCATGGCCAGGATTCCAGTAATAGCCATCACATTGTACACCACCAGGCTACCAAAAGTGAGATCCCTAGAACAAAAATTCCTGTTTCAAAAGTGCTTGTACACCGAGCCAGTTACCGAAGCTTAGCAGGGACAACAGGTAAAACAGCCACATATCATGAAAGTGCCAAAAAATAAAAGGAAATAACAGTGAGCATCCCAGTCTTTTCAGGAACCCTCTAATAAGCAGTTTGGCCTTGACCTCATCTAAAGGAAGACACTTCCATGTGCCCCTTTTAAGAATGATGAATGCAAGGGACAAATGCTTCTCAATTCCATCTTGAAATACAATGTGTGTGTATGTGTGTGAGATGTATGTATATATGTATATATATATATATGTATATGTATATGTATATGTATGTATGTATGTGTGTGTATATATATATATACATATATATATATATGTATGTATGTATATATATATGTATGTATGTATGTATGTATGTGTGTATGTATATAATTCTTTTTGAGCACTTTTTTAACATTTGTATCTTTTTCCTGATTCGCTAAAATACTTTGAAGGCCACTTTTCCATGTGTTTTGTGAAAGCAGAAATTTGATTAGGAATGGAATTAATAATGCAAACTTGTATTAAGAAAACAGAGCTGTGGGAGAGAGAGGACCAAATGAAGTTATATACGAGCTTTTTTTAAATATGTTTTTCGCTTATATTGAAAATGCTTGCTCCAATACTGTGAGAAAGTGTCAAAAATAATAAAATAATAGTAACAGCAGTAAAACTTCAGATATTTAATTTGAGGTATAGAGAGCGCTGTCTACTGTTAGCAGATTCAGTTCATTAAAGGTAGCTGGTTAACAAGTTAGGTGGGTTTCTATAATAGGAAGAGATATTTTTGCTTGCTTTTCTGTCTGCTTTGGATCTGAACTAAATGGATGTTCAAGACATCTAGTGAACTTTCAGATGTTTACATCAATATTTTTCCAATGCGTAAAATAATCAGGTTCTGGTGAATTTCCCTACATGTCAAGATAGAGACAACTACAACATTTGTACAATAAATCGTACTTCATGTATAAATAGGTGCATATGTTACTCCTAGTGATACAATTTTTAATAATTAAAATGTCTTTCTGTATTTACTAGAGTTGAAGCAAAGATAGTTTTTATAGCTTGGTAATTTTATGGTTCTAAATGTGTGGGCCTTCCTATAATACTGTAAACTAGAATTAAAAATTTATATAGGCTGTACCACCCCAGAATAAAAACTCTATTGTAATGATCCTGCAAGATGATGCATGCATCAGAGCCAAAGTTCCAGTGGTGTTTTCTTTTTACAAACCTAATTCCTAGGAATTTCTAAGATAGAATATGTTTAGCTTATTAAGGATGTCACTGCCAACTTGTTAATATTTTCAAAGATAACATATTTACTTTGGGGTATATTTAAAATAGTTGCTTCCCTAAAATTTAATCTTTATAGTTATTAAATAAAACAACTGGCAAACTCTTAGTCCGTCAAATTTTTTTAAAAAATCTCAGGCAACAATAGACATGTTGAGGGCCACAGAATATATGAGTACTACTGAAGTAGTTACTGTACAGTGTTGATATCTTTTCAGTAAAGTATCTTATTATATGCCTAAAGACTTATTTTCAAGACAGGTAGGGTGTTATGTCAATCCATTTGGAAATTAATGCATTTATAATTAAAATTTGCTTTTAAAACCGGATATAAAGTATTAACTAAAAAAATAAGAAATTACTTAACATGACTAACATTTTACTCATTAAGCATTTGTTAACATTTTTAGCTTTTACAGTAAATAAAGATAGGTATACAAAATACACATCAAAAGAATAGAGCTATATACTAATAAAGAAAAGCTAAAAATACAAGTTTGGAATGTAACAATTGTTTAATTGTTTATATTAATTAAATTATATTGAAGTACTCTATGTATAGCAGTGCAAAAAACAAGATTCGTTTATTTGTAAAGCTCAAGCTCCAAAAAGTGAATTTAGATACCTGTGAATGGGCCATTTGGGATTCCCCCCCTTTTTCCCCCCTTACTGTGAACAACTGAATCCATAGTGTGTCAAAACGGTGTTACAAAGCTATTTTTTCAAGTAATTTCACTTTCATAAGTAATATTCTATGCAGAATAGAAATGGAGGAACAAACACAGCTTATTCTTTTCTGCATGAGGCACGTGGAACTAGTTAAGGATGTTTTTGGGATCCTAGCCAGGTTTTTCTACTCATGGGTCATGCTCTGAAGTATGGATGTTCTGTGCTGTAAGTGGACTATAGGTTTATTATCCCAAATAGCAGCTCCCATTCATTACAGTAAACTGTTTTTGAAATTTTCAAAGGGAATTTGTAATATGTCTAGTTAAGAAAAACAAATATGAGATTAAAGCAAGGGTGATCTTTGGATTCAGCTAATAATGTGTCTTGATTGTAATATTGCATATATAGTTCTGATCCTCAACCACTAAGTTCTAGAAAGTAAGAAAACTGTTTCTAATGGTTTGTAGATAATGTGTCAAACTTGAGGTGAGTCATGTCATCCATTATCCTGTGAAAGAAGCAAAAATCAAAGCCTTTCTATATTTGTTACATGGCTGTATATTCAAGCCTGAAATATCCATTCTAAACATGCTTAAACATTGGCAATAGGTTTTGTCATAATAAATGAGATCTCCCATGTAAAATGCATGCTTATTAGAATGTGAAGGCACTATCTGGTGGTATACTTAATATATGGTATTGTCTCAAACTGTATTTGTGGGTTGTTGCAGGTGCACTCCTTATGCAAACCTAATGTATATATGCATGTACATTCCCATGGATACACATACCATACATGCACACATTTCTGCAAAGTGCTAAATGGCATGTATATTAATTTCCAAAGGATAAGGTCAAGGATATACAGAATAATTCTGTTCAAATCATTTTGACAGTTAATCACCTTTTCATGAGAAAGGGATTGGTATTTAGCGTGATTTTGCTTTAAAAAATAGGATGAAGATAGTGAGTGGCTCACTTTAATGTAGACCCTTTCATTGGGAATTCTGCAACTACATCAGATGAAACCATTTTTATTTGTACTGTAACTGTAATATTTTGGAAGGAAACATGTAAAGGACACAGAACTTTAATGCTAGTAAATATATAAGAAATGTTTATTCTCTTTTATATCAGTGAAGAGCATGCTCTCCTTTTGCATGCTGTTTAAGCAAGTCTATCACCATGCTCCTTGTTTTATCATAAAAATAGTACATACATAAGAGCTCAGGGAGCTAAAGTTGCAATGGAAAGAGAATGTTGTCATATGTGAGATGAGTTACTTACAGAACAAAACATGGTGCACCAGTTAAAGTATTATTAATTAAATTTCCTTATTTTTCTTCCAAGTTTTCATCATACACATTTTGTTTATCTGTAATCTATTTATAAGAAGAAATAATTTAACTTTAGAAATGATTTAACTATAGATAAGTTTTCCTTTCCATGAATAACTGGAGAATTAAACGTATGTTGTCTTTCATTTTTCTCACTTTTTTGATTTTTTCATCTTCATTTTGTCCTGTTTCTGAAAATTAATAAATACAGCTCAAGGCGTAATTTATGATTGAAAGTATTCATGATTAATTAGAAATATATTTAAATAGTCCTTGCCTTACGATAGGTTGCTTAGTGACTGTTCAAACTTACGATGGAGTTTCAAAAAGGGACTTGCAATCCAGATTCAAAGTTCTAATGTTGATCACCCTCCACAGTCATGTGGCCACGTTTTGAATGCTCAGCAACCAGCCTGCATTTACGGCCTTTTGCAGTGTCCCATAGTCAAGTGATTGTGATTTATGACATTTTTGCCAGAAACTGACATTTACTTTTGATTTCTCACAAAAATTGCTTGGTTCACTTAATGACTGCTGCCAAAAAGGTTGTAAAATTGAGCACAGCCATGTGGTGACCTGCTTTCAAAACATTATGACTAAAATTGTGGGCTCAGTTACAGTTGTAAGTTGAGAACTACCTGTATGTGGTTCTGATAAATGTACTGGTAACCTATCAGCGATACGCATTTTATATTGTCAGGATGAGGTTATTATTTCTCAGTTTATTCTGTTGGAAATGCACGATGCTAATAAGGAAAATATTAAGGTAGCTGTTGTCTCAACATACGGCTGTGAAGTCAAAAATGACTGGCATCTGGCAAAAAAATCCGTAAGGAAGTTAAGAAGGAATCACTTCTTGTATCGGTTGATATGACCCAGTATAGTAGCAACTCATTTATCTGCTAGCAGTATTTATAAATTGATGACAATCGTAACTTGAAAAAGATTAATTGAAGTCAAGTATTTGTATTCCTTACCATAATAAAACACAGATCTTTATAAATCATGTAAAAGCCATAGTGTGATTCTATCTTTGGAAGACAAAGTATAGTTGCCATGAAAGTAATATTTATTTAAAAGGCCCTACAGTGTATTGTTCAGATCTTGGCTGGTTCAAATCCAGAGCACTGGTTAATAACAAGGAGATATAGATAACTAGTCCCTTATAACTATTTAGTGATTATCTGAATTTTTGTAGTCCATATTTGAATTCCACACTACAGGCAGATGCCATAGTAATAAGGTGCCTGCAGGTAATTAACAAATAACTGTCATTGCATAAGACTTGTGAATTTGCCAAGCTGTTGCTAAAATTTTAAGACCAGGGCACTTTAAGGAACCAAGAAAATGTGAAACCTGTGTGTAAAAAAAGCAATGGAAAACTTTAGTTACTGCAGAACATAGCATGGGGAAATGTCATATTATTCTGGTGACATGAAAATTAAAAATTTTGGTGCTGCCTTTGAATTAGAAGTATCTCAGTCAAATCTTGACTCTATCTGCAATTACACTCCACCTACATGCTGCTGCAACCAGTGTCTTTAAAAGTGGTCCTTAATTATTGACAAACCATTATTTCATGCAATTCAGTTTATTCCTGTTTACTCTAAAGTAATTCCTACTGCTCAGTGGCCTTAGGCATAGTGTTAAGTAGTTAATTATTTTCAAATGTTTAATTTTGCAACTTGCAAATGCGGCTAATTTCTGCCAGGTTCCTTTTATTTTTAAATATATATATATATATATATTTGTATTTTAGAAAAATAAACAATACCTAAGACAGTGCTCTGAAAAGCATGCTAAACAAAGTTCTATTAATGTTTGAGGAGGGCAAAGTTAACTTAGAAATTTAGGAAGGAAACAAAAGATTATCATCTTGGAGGCTTTCTTTCGAGTTGTGCAGGTGAATTATAGATTCCTGTATTTCTGCAGCCTTTAATTGGCTAACTGATTTTTCAGGTCCCAAAGATGCTGTATTCTTTAATAATTGTCACTATTTTTATTTGTTAAAGAAGACTTTATTAAAAATCTAATTGGGATGATGCTTGTGTTGTTATCCTGTACTTAACATATAAAGACTATATTAGAGCAGGCATTTTAATCTCTTTGCACTTACTGTTCACATAGTACATTTTATATGTTTTTAGAAAATGCATACTATAGTATAGTTCTAATATTTTATATCACATTTTTTAGGAAACTATTTTTCTTTTAGTAGTATGAACTGCATTGTGCACCCCGAGTTTACTCTCATAGATACAAAATTTGTGCTGAAAATGTGGTCTGCATTTGACACAAAGAGTTCATTCTCATTTCAGTGTACACGCATTGCTCTTTATTGGCAGAAATCCACAACCCACTTATTCTACAGCAATTCAATTGACTTTAGTCTGGGAGAAACGGGAGGTGGATTGTAGCCATCTGCAGTCATGGGAATAAAGCACATGGAATAGATTTAAAATAGGCCCTGCCATTACAAAGCAAATGCATGATTGGTGTTACTGAAGAAGCAAACTGATTACCCTGTAAACATCCTGACTAGTTTAGGAATGAAGAAAAAGCACACCAAATTGGTAGTACTTTGGTTTATAAATTTATCCTTTGGAGATTCCATTTCTGGTTAATTTTTCATGCCCTCTACTGAATTATTTATTAACACTTAAATGATATTGCATCAAAGTCTCTGAAATATCTGATTTTGAGGGCAATTCCAGCATGCTTCTGTATCAGAGCAAATTGCCATGGTTTTGCCTGGTGAAGCAAAACTTCTAGGTAGTCTGGAAATTTATGGGATTGCCAAGATACAAGGGACCTGTCTGATTCTAAACCTGACCTCACTCTGAAGCTTTTCATGCTGTTAAAGTATGGTGTCAAAAATGTTTTTTTTGTTTTGGATAATGCTTATGAAAAAAGGTTTGATTCCACAATGTAGTACAGAAGCTATGTTTTGTAAGAAAATAGGATGTATGAGGAACTGCATTATTAGTGCTAGGAAGTTACATTGCTTTTGTCTTTAGGTGAGAAAGAAATACTTTATCAAGGCTATGGTAGAGTAGAAATTGATATATTTATACACTAAATAGTGCAACAATATGTTCCAGATTTCTCCTTTTGTAAACAGACATCACATATGTGTTCATGTGTAATTTTATTCACACTATTCCCATTCTGAGTAGGACATCATAATCATAAGGTCTTTTAAATATTTATGGAATATATTCTGCTGCAATGGAACAATATGATTTGAAACCAGATGGTGGATATTATGAAACTTGACACTAAAAGTTGAGAGTAAATTGAATGGAGTTCCAATTTTGTCATAAAAATACCTATTTATGGACCGCATGATTCTGAATGTGGACATGGGGGATTTAACTTTCATTTCATGTGCTGTGTTGCAATCCTTCCCTACTTTACCTGTAGAGGGGGGGGATCAAATATTGTAGCTGAAACTCCAAAATTTTACAAATATAATACTTCACAAATGTAGGATACCGTAACTCTGTCATATGAAGTCTGGTTCTGGTATTTGCATTCTCAAATAGATGTGAAGAAGGTACCATCACCTCACCCTGCCCAATCCCATAGTTACTCTGATGCCAGAGCTCCAGTCTTTCAGAAAATCCAATTTGGTCACTTCAAACGTGCTCAATATGTGCCTGACGTTATTACATGTTTTAAAAACCCAGGGATTACTGAAGAGCCAAGGCTGGGACTCCTTGTCAAACACGAATTTGGTGGCAAATCTGATTTTATTATAACCTGAAATATGAAATATCTTTCTACCTATGAAATGAATGTTGTATTACCATGCGAAGCTACAGGCACAACAATTATGGTCACTTGAGTTCTTTGCTATAAGCAATAGTGCACTTACTGAATGTGCAGACATCTCTTCCTTGTGCTTTTAAATTTTTTTTAATCCTTTTATTTGCTGTATTTCCCTGATTTTGCTTGACATTTATGACATTCTGTGTTGAATCTTTAGGCAAAGTAGCAGTAATAATTATTTTTTGAACAGATATAGAATCAATAATTAATATAACTAAACTGAGAGGAATAAAACAAAACAATGCAAGCTATTTCTTAAATAATGAACTCAGGGGCTGCATATCATTAGGAACCATGCCTACGTAGCAGTAGAAGTTAAAATGAAAAGCTGCAAACTGGTGGGAAAACATTTCATTTATATTATTGAATTCAGAGAATTAGAACAAACCTGGGGAGTCTCAATTAAAATGCAATCCACTTCCATCATTGATACCATTTAAGTTCTCTTAAACTTTAAAGCCATGAGTTAAGATGATCCCAAAGTTTGCATTAAACTGCTTTTTTTATATCCCATATTTTGGAGTGACCTGATTAATATCACTTATTTGAATGAAGCACACAAAATCTTACCATGTAAGAGCGTGTCAAAATCCCAGTGGCCCTGCATCTCTGTATTTTATACATTTATAGAAAATCCTTTCACACCTGATGTGTTACTCAATTATAGGCTGTGGGCATTACTGCTTGTATCAAAGTGGATTTGTATTATGTATCGCAAATCTGTTTTTCATTTCCATTCATATATAGCCACAAACCCGCTTCCCACTATGAATGCATTCTAAATGTAATGCTCTCTGCTTTGATACTTTGCATATCTCCTTGTGTAGTTTTATTCTACCCATCTTTCATAACCTGATCAGATCGCTTTTAGCATGACTTCCTTACGTTGCTATTCTACATTTTCTCTCTGCTTACACTGTGTATTCCATGCTTATTTATTTTGCCCTAATGCCAGCAATAATGATATCCTAGTTATCTTTCATTCAGTTTGCTTTTTGCCAGCAATACTTTCTCCATCCCCATCCCCTTTCAACCAGAAGCGCATTTTCCAGGCAAATTTTCCGTTTTTTCCTGCCAAATATATGTTCTGCTGCAGTCTAAGCACACTGCAGGGTGCATATGCATTGTTTATAAGCATGTCACATGGCATCAGTCATACATTTCTGTGAACATCTTCATTGGTGCATTTTTTATGAGCAGCCCACTCTATTCTGCTACCTTGTCAGAATTGTGCTACTGCATTCTCCAAAATAGACAAAGTTTAATGGGCAAATGATATAGTTCATTTAAAAGAATAAATGTGGGGTTTGCTGATCAACAGTACCATTTTAAAGAATCTATTTTGCTTTGTACTAGGTGCCAGGATGCTTTGTAAAAATTATTACTGTTCATGATAGAGAGCTGTTTATTTCATTTTTCTCTCAACATGCAACAGTTAAAATATACAAGATATGGAGAAGGAGAATGTGTTCTTCCGTGAGCTATCATTCTGACTTAAAACTATTGCAATCAGTGTTTTAAGGAAAGGTGGATGTTTCCAAATAATACAGAACAGATACTACTACATCATAAGCTTCAATCATTATGCATAGTATCAATATAATTGAGAAAAAATAAAATGTATGCCACCACCTTCTTTGTTATTTTTAAATGTGCAGAAATCATTTAAAAAACTTTGTGCTCATTTCTACTCTCCTCAAAAGCTGAATATTTATTTCATAGCATTTCATGCAAAATGAAAAGCTTTGATTTTGAGTATTGTCAACTGAAGTGAAAAAAGTCTAGATAATGTGTCAGTAAAAGCTGAACAATACCTGAATAGGCACCCTCACTTCTTTTTAAAGGTTTGTTTTACTAGCAGATGGAAATCCAATTGTTTTTCATGTTTTGATTATCTTCCCCATCACATTTACGTGCAAACTACATTTATTGCTGTTGCTTTGTTCTACCAGTAATGTTACCAGCAATTCAATCCAGGACTAACATTTAGTGTTTGACCTGTGCAATTTAAAATTAACACAATCATACCAAACTTAATTTAGTTTGCGATGGTAGAAAAGGGGTCAGATCCTTTCAAGTACAGTAAATTGAATGTGCTGTCTACTGTGCTATCTGCCTCTCCTAATTTTGCGGTTTATTGTACGCTTTTTTGTTTTATAATTTTTATTTGAATTTTTAAAGAAAAAACTGTTTTAGCAAGTTGATAATACTGGTTTGGGATTGTAAGGATAATGATTTTCTGTGTTTCATTAAAGAAGTCATTGAAGTATCTAAACAGTTCAGTGTATTTTTTATACAGGAGAAAAGTAAGTAAGAACTAAACGTAGTTCTGCTGTTTGGGTAATTATTTAATTTTTGGTTTATGACATATTGATGCTATTTGTAATTGCAATCTAGCCAAAGTTATTTTATTTAACATGAATTGATGTTGACTGAGCAGTCATGAATCCTAAAAGTAGTTGCCATGGAGTACAAAGGAAGATTTAGGATGCAAATGTATGACTGGTATCATAAATATTTATCCTGATTCAGTAAAGCAAAGCCATGTCTAGAACTAGCCTTTTCTTTGTGGGCACTTGAACCGAAGAATAGAATTACACCCATGAATTGTAATTACTCAGTATATGTACTTGTCTTCAATGACTGCTGCATCGGAGTCATGGTTTCTAGCTTCCATAATAAAACAGAAACCTGAATACTGATGTAGCATTCATCATGTAAGTCTTAGTGAGCCTAGAAAATCCATATGTTGTTTCTGGTACCTTCTAGCATATCTGTAAGTGTTTGTCCAAAGAGTTACTTCAACCTCTACAGCTGCTGAGATTGTTATAGCATGCAGTGCACAATACGCCTGTCAATAATGTCAGTTGATTAACAATAAAAATGGCAGAATCATTTCCAAGTTCAATCTTGAGTATCTTCAGGTGAATCTAAGAAACAGCTGGGAGATAATCTGCTAGCCTGTGAGAACAACATGGACTTAGATGGATTCTAAAAGGAGCTTCTGGTGTTTCTTTCCAAGTTCTTTAAACAACCATGAAGGAAAATACAGCGCTTACTTTTGAAAGATCCAGAACAGACTTGATACAAGCTGACTGAGATAGATTTGTATTGTTATAAAATATTGATTTGGTAAATTGCACTCAGCATATTGCAACTGACAGTTCATTTTTAACTACACAGTTTTCCCTGTTGTGCTATTTCTGCTCAGCTTGTTACCAGTGCAGTAGTATTAAAAATAAATCCAGAATTTCTCTCTTCACTTCACCTTGCTCAGAAATCAAATATGCTATGTGTTGTGAGTAATAAAAACTATAAGACACCAACTGTACAAACTATGTTGCTTAACACATGGTTATTTGTATAATTGTTTGATGCCATTAAAAATTGGACATAGTTTTGTTTTAATGAGGGTTTTTGTTTAATGTGGAATATTTAATGCAATAAGTGCTACCAGTATTTTGGGTACATATGCATAAGTGTCCAGTACAAAATGTGAAGAAATATTAACAATGTAATGTGATGTCATAGTGCAATCCTTTGACCTTACATACAATTACAGAATCACAGTTTGTGTCATGATGCCCATTTTATCATTTATCCCAAGACCTCTCTCTCTCTCTCTCTCTCTCTCTCTCTCTCTCTCTCTCTCTCTCTCTCTCTCTCTCTCTCTCTCTCTCTCTC
>JANHFL010002336.1:64804-77573 GCA_032468155.1 Oxyrhabdium leporinum
CTCTCTCTCTCTCTCTCTCTCTCTCTCTCTGCATGTTAAAAGTAAATCTATTAGCACAATTTACTTGCAAGAGTAAAACGGCAGTAGAAGGAAGTGCTGTTGAGCAGTGTACATCTATTCAAATAGGAAACAGAAATTTCTGAAAGATTCTATCAACAGTTATGCTTTCTTTGAAAGTCTTTTTTTAAATGTAAATGTAACTTACATTTCAGTGATAGATATCTATGTAGAACTTAATGAATTTAAGTGCATATTATATGCACAGAGATGCTTCATTGCTCAAAATAGAACCTTTCATGCATCACCCTACAAGCGGAGCACAATGGTGAACATAAACCATTGTTGAGGGCAAGATAGGAGTTCTAACATCTTGACAAGGGAGAATATACATGGTGTACAGTGAGGAAAATTATGTGTAGATCCAATAATGGTGCTGCCAGGATTGAGTGGCTTTCTAGAGAAGATCTCACACATACATTCTTAAGTGTCCCACCTCCATTTTCTCTCCCTTCAGGTTTTCTTGTCTAGGCAGCAAACAGCACTGGAAACATATATTTAACAACTTGGAAAACAAAACTGGGTTTCCATCAAATTCTTAATTTCTCTGGAGACTACTCAAGTGATGAATGAACTTTGGTCATTGTACATACACTTCATGATCTTCACGGGGGTTATTTTAGCAACTTGACTCAGTGACACTGCAATCACACTAATGGAATAGAACAAAACAGTTTTATTATGGGAGTTAGGCAATCCATGCTACACATCCATTTTAGTTGTGACTTTTACACTTCTTATATGCTGGTTTGTGGACTGGGAGTGTTGCTGGTTTTTATAGGGTCTAAGGAACTTTCCCCACAGCTGAACTGAAGTATTTCCACCCATCCTGGACTCTGCAGAAAATTATGCCAGCAGGAAATTTCCTGTCTCCACTGCCAACTCCTGCCTCTGTTTCATGTCACTGAAGTCACCTGACTTGTCCTCTGATACTGGCTGATATCTGAAAGATTATGTGTATGAGATTAAGGGAGAAAATGCTACTTCTGCAGAGGATGATTTAAGCCTGTCTCCTCTTACATGAACAAACCATGGAAAGGCAGAAATAAAATATTACAGCCATTTTGTGCCAAGATTAAGTGCACATCAAGAAAGGAACTAAAAATGGGCTAATTTCTGCATCTGATCCAAACACTAACAAAGTAATTCTGTTGGAGCCAATGGCAAAATCTAAGGGGTGGTGGTATAGAATTTCTCTGTCTCAAAGCCTCCTGTGCTTATACTCGGGGTGGAAAGAAAGGAATAGCCACATTTTTCCATGCATGCATGAACACATGGTTTTGACCATTAAAAAAAATGCTTTCCCTCTGGTTTCAATAGGAAAGAGTAATGTATACCAGCTAGAGAGTTAACAGAAATCTGGAAGTGATTTGGAAATTTAGTGGTGACTAGGAGGACAATGAATTCTGTCAAATGATTAACTTTTCTGGTTTAGTCCTAAGATGCCACTAAAATTCTTCCTTTCTTCACCTCCGAACCGTCAGCCTTTGAAATTTTGGTGGAAGATTGGAGAAAATTTTGCAGCTTGAATTTCCTCCTCCGAAAGCAAACCTCTCCGTCCAACCTCAAAAGGGAAATGCAACACCTATAATAGTTATGTTATTGTTCAGAGCAGTATGTACCTGTGTGTCATAACTAACTTACTACAGTGTGCCTTTTCCACTGTTGAGCAGTATTGATTGGTCAGTTGATTGATTGTGTGCCATCAAATCAGTATTAATTCTTGTTGACCACATAGAAGGATTTTCTGCAGAATGATTTGTATCTAAATTTCAGACAGTGCATTAATTGTCACTTTAACTGAGACCATACAACTTGCTACTGGACATCTCTTTGCTTCCACCTTTCCCAATATTACAGCCTTCTTTAGAGAGCTGGATCTTCACATAATGTATCCAAAGTTATTCTGAGCCTGATCATTTGTACCTTTAGTGAGAAATTTGCATTGATTTCTTTGATGATTCATTTGTTTGTTTTCTCCGCTTTCTGCGGTATTCTCAGTAGTCTTCTCCAATACTAGTCTTCCAAAGTATCAATACTGTTTTTGTCCTACTTGTTTCTATCATGCTACTGTTAAAACAGTAAGGCTTATTTATTTTTCTTCTTTTATTTTCTTGAATTTAAAACCTACTTTTCTAAAATAAGCCCCAAATAATTAGCAACATGAACACATAATATGACAGTATCAATACAATAATGTCAATATAGCAAGCAACATAACAACAAAAGTTGTCATGTCCAGTGTTATGGATGACGATTCCAGAGAGTGATGATTTTCCCTATTGACCAGTGGTCACAGTCTCCCAGAATGAGTGTGTTTAGGAGTCCTTCTTAATTTAAATCTTTGATTCCCAAGATTGCAAAGAAGATTGGGAGAACTTTTTACCACTTTTAGTTGATGTGCCATTGTTTGCCTTTCTGAAAGGGAATAACTAAAGGTGTTATGCATATCGATAGATGAGTATATTTGTAGCTCAGGATTGAACTGTGGGGTTCTTGGGGTTCTCTGAGATTAGTTGTTTTCATGCAGATGTTTTATTACCAAGCTAGGTAACATTATCAGTGCTAATGATGAGCACTGATGATATTACTACAGTAGTTTGTTATTAAATGTGTGTGTGTTGGTAACCTACAATACATCCTTGACATAGTGCTGCCTTTGTCTAATTTATTGTTACTAAATTCAGCAACCAGGTTGGTCTCTGGGAGGAAATAGACTCCCACACCCTTCTGCTAAAAGCATCGCATTGGCTGCAAATATGGATGAAATACAAAGAAATGATTACCTTTAAAGCTCTCTATGGCTTGGCAGCATTCCAGGAGATAATTCCTCTTTCAAAATCTTTTCAATTAAATCATCAGAGAAGGTTTGCTTATAGATGCAAAAGATTTGTCAAACTTTCTGGGAAATCTCCCCTCCCCCCTCCATTACTCACATTTTCTTTGGAAATCCCTCTTTAGAGAGTTGAGGGCAAACTTTTTTTATCAGCTTTTAAAACAAACCTTTGTAATCCAGCATTTTATTTGTTGGTTCTATTTTTAAAGCACCAAACTGATTTTCAGTTTGGATTTTGCATCTTATTATTTTCCCTGTAGAGGAAATACAAGAGGTTCATTTTTTAAAAGACTGAAATAATATCTATAAGAAGAAGAAGATTGCATAAAGCACAGACACAGTTTCAAATATAACCAATACAAAGGAACATCAATCGACCAGTTGACAGTCCAATGCCTACCCCAACAATAAAAAAATAAACCACAAAAGGAAATGGATTTCTTCACTGTACCAATTCCAAATCCAACATGAACCTAATAGTCAACTCTAGTTTGGCACAAATGTTTAGTACAGGCTCATTTAAAGAGAGCCTGTTCACTGAGTTCATCAGATGGTGAAGCTTCTTTTTGACAGTTTAGTGGCAATTCTATGTCCAAAAGCATAATTGGCAGATATCAGCTGATATTTGAGTTTTCTTGAATGGGTGCCCAAAAAGATATCAAACCAGAATTAATTTTGACAGATGGCTAAATCTGCCATCTACTGTATTCAATAGTCAAAATTTCCCCCCTCCCTAGTCTAGCTCACATGAAAGACAGTGATTGGCAGAGTCTTTTCTGCTTAATGATGATGTTTAGGGAAGGAGAAAGAAACAAAGCCAGGGAAATCCACCAATTTTTGGCCTACTTGTCCCTTCTACACCAAAATAAGAACAGGACCATGGGCTAGCAACATATATATGCAGTAGTTAATTTTATGTTGATATAGTTTTCTTCTGACTTGAGTGATGGCTAGCATATTTACTCAGCCATGTGGAGTTGTTCTCAGAAAGAAGAATGAGATAAGCATATCCTGGAGTCCTTCCCTTCTGTTTCTGTTCAACTTATTCTCTTGGCAGTATTTACCGTTCTATTAGCATATTTTCAAAGAATCGATGTAATTAATGAAAACAAAGTTTGTGCCAATTTGATACTATGCAGAAATGCCAGCAGGAGAACAGGTTTCTTGAGAGCAATGAATATTTGTCTGGAATAATCAGCTACTATGATGACATTAATAAATCTCAAGAGAAGACCTATAAGGTACATCTGGACTACAAGGATGGACATCTGCAGGGGATGTCAAAAAAATCAATACGTTGCATGCAACCACATGATTGAAACTGTCCTTTTATACATGTGTCATACAAACAACATTTAATATTTAATAATCATGGCATACTCCTGCCACAAGCATAATGTAAGCAAGCCTTCATTCCTCTTAATTAATTAAAAAGTAGGAAATACCTATTTCTCTCTTACCTCTTGCTATGTAGATTGTCATTGCATACTGGGAGGGAGAGGGGCTTCTGGTACCACAACCATCATTTATCATGTTGCTAAGATGTGGTCCTAAGGAGCATAGTGAGCAACACATGACAAAAGAAAGATATTATCAGCAGGAAAAGATGGAGAAGAGGCTGAGAATAAGAGATTTAGAAGTACTAGGTGGGCCACTGCCTGGAATGGGATTGGGCCACCAGCAGCTCACAGCTTAATTTGATCTGGTCCTGGATCTAATTTCATAAACGTCTGCAACCTGCCAAGAGCAATTTGTCTTATTGTATAGGGAGAGACAAGCTGATAGAAGAGGGTGTTAGAAAAAGAGGGGAAAATGGGATGGCAGACATTGTGGTTGTCTCCACACATTTTTGACTCTGCCAGTGTTTGCTTTGTTCACCTTTTATTAGCATGCACACTCTGCAAATTATTCTAATGGCATTTAATTATTGCATTTGATGTATACCTCACTTTCCTGCTCAAATAAATACTCAAAGCAGATAGCCAAACTAAAAGAGCTATGGGTGTCCAATCTGAAACTGCAGAAACCTATAGATGTAGAGCAGGGGTGTCAAACTCATGTCGTCATGTGACATATCGGGACTTTTTTCCCCTTTGCTAAACTGGGGGGGGGGGAGGCCAGCATCTGGCTCATAGGTCATGAGACACCCCTGATGTAGAGGAAACAAGATGCTGGACACTACAACCAGTGACCTAGGTATCAAACAGGAGTTCAGCAGCCCTAATTTGGCTTTGACCTGACAAGAAGCACCAGAATCCTGCAAAATAGTTTCCCTAATGTTTACTAGTCCCATTAAATGTTTCATAAGGAAACATTGGTTGAAATGTCAACACCTTATTCATCCTGTTTGCATCACAGGTCACCCACTGATGCAGCCACAGTAGTTCAAATAGTCAGAGTCATCCAGTTGTGGAGCCACTGCCCTCCCTATCGCCTGTGATTGCACAGATCTCCCAATGCAACAGTCTCCAGTATATAGAAGTGAGTAACACCTTTATCTACAAGACAAGTGTAGTTCACCATCCTTAGTTTGCAGAAATCGCTAAGAAATGTAGTTGTCGACCTTTGCACTGCAGATTAGATTCCTTATTCACGGGCCCAAAAGGTAAATTTGCAACTTGCGCAATTATGTGCAAAAGTGGATTGTAGAAAAAGAGGGAATTACATTTCAGAAGCAACACGGTGTCAATGTTCAATACTATAAAACTGCAAGACACTGGAGAACCCCTGTGCCATTGCAAGCAAGCAAGAGGCTTTTAGAAAGGCAAAACATTGCAATAGCTTGCTTGCAATGGCACAGGGGATCCCCAGTGTCCTACAGTTTTTCTTTCAAGATCAACTGGCCATGCAACATTTGATGGTCATCTGTCAACAAAGCAAGATTAGGTGACCATTCCCTGAAAGAAGCAGCAGAAACGAGTTCCCATGTCACTGCAAAAAAGTACAAAGGTTTTTTTTAATGCAAAATGCACTAGAAAGTTACTTTATTTCCAGCCTTTCCAAGGTGAGGTGACTTCACTCATTTGTACTTCCACCTGTCTCCAGCCCCCTTCATTAATGGGCCAGTTAAAGACGAGCAATGTTCATCAAAGCACAGAAAAGTAGTTCTATCGTTCTAATTAAACTGGGAACAGCATTCGGTTTGGGGACTCACCTGCTACCACAATACATTCAAAATTAATCCACATTGCTGCTCAAAAGCCCCTTGAGAATACATAGGTATCAGGAGCCTGCACAACTGCTCTTGTTAGGACAGCTGCTAACATCTTGGTGTGTCCCTTGGGAAGGTTAATTTCTTCCAATCTATGTTTCTTGCTGCTTTCCAGATGGCAGCAGATTTTTTTTAACGAGCTTTTCTTTTGAGGATTTGATTTCAACGTTATCTTGTCACATTTGGTTTTTTCTAAGATGGTGATTTGATTTAGACATGGAAAATAGAAGGTATTGTTTCTCCTAGATTTCATCAGCTTTAACCCAGCTGATGTCATACAAACCTGGAAGAATTCTGCTTTCCCCTGCATCATATCTTGACAACTTATTTATTTTTCTTTCTAATATATTTCCTTCCTTCTGAGGCCTTCCTCCCTTCTCTGACTTGCCATCTGGGTTCGCACATCTTGCTAAATCATGGTTTATTTTAATGTTTTCTTGGAAAAGCTACAGTGGTCCATTTTACACTAAGCAATAAAAACATGGTTTATAAATGGCTAAACCAAAAGGAAATAGAGCAGATTAATGTGGTGTACATATCTAGACAATGTGAATCAGTTTACATGTTGGAAGATCTCAGTTTCAGACAGGATTTTCTCTAAGGGAAGAATTGCCTATACTGTGGAAACCTAACCACCCCCCCCCCAAGCAATACAATCATATATAAGCATCCAGATAAGGACTTTGGGCTATGGTTCAAAAAGTCAGGAAGCAGCATCAGCTTCCGTAAGGCATGCTTAACTTATCCAGTTTAACTTTTAATCTTTCCTCAAAGTAACTGTTACCATTCAGGTGAGAAATAAAAATTGTGTTGATGTCAAGATGAGTTGACTTTGACTAAGGGCAAGCTGGCAGGGTGCAATCCAATTTGGTCGTGCTGAGATTAATTTGAGATCCTGCAGGACATGGTTTGCAGGGAGAGTCATGCCAGGTTAGGGTGAAAGTGTTGCTAGGAAAGCAGGCATTGGGAGGACAAGGTCTAAAAAGAAGGCAGACAAAAGAAAGAATTCTAATAAGACATGAGCCAATAGTCCAGGGTTTCCCAACCTTGGTAACTTTTAAGAGGTGTGGAACTCAACTTCCAGAATTTCCCAGCCAGCCATATGAAATCCATAGCTCTTAAAATTGCCAAGGTTGGGAAACATTGCAATAGTCTAACCCAATGCCAAGTTGCCACAAATAATGACCAACAATTCCATGTGATTCCTTATCCCTTAAAAGAAATAGAGCCAAGATCTATACACCAGACTGTACTAGAAATTTCCATTGAAGTGACAAGTATTGGGGGAGCAGGGTTAGGCTAATAATTGAATCTGCAGTTATTCCGTCTGCTAAGATATGTGTGTGAAAATCCACCTCCTATTCATACATTATGCTACGATATATTATAGTATAGATTGTTAATTTGCTGGTAACAAGCCCCATCCATTTGCTTGCCAAGTCATGTGAATCAGGGATTTAGGAACAGGGTATTGCAGGAAAAGACATGGAAGTTTTATGCCTCCATATCTGATTTATTATCCATCTATGTTCTGTAAGCCAGGGGTTCTCAACTCCCGGTCTATGGACCGGCACCGGGCTGCAGCATGCCAGAAACTGGGCCATGCAAACAAGTGAAGCTCCATCCATGGGGTGCCGGCAGCATTCGAAACCATGCCCCCTCTCTCTCCACGGAACCGGTCCCTGGCGCGCAAAAATTGGGGGCTGCTGTTATAAGCCATTTGTACTTGGGCTGATCCAAACAGCACCATAATGTAAGTTTGTAACGATGGTTTAGTGTGATGTCTAAATGCAACCTTAGATGGTTGTTGTCAATCCATTTCCCTTCCTGAAAATTTAAGTCTGAAAAAAAATTGCAGGGGTATCCTTTTTACTGCTATTTTTGTTTTGCTTGGGAAGGGGAAGGGTTGTTTGTTTTTTGATTTATCTCTGCATCACAGTAAATTAACAGGTTAGCATCTCTTCTATCGATAGGATATTGATTTTCCAAAGATCTTGATTCGCTTTAATCCTGAATGAGTTTCTGTGTATCTTCTCTCTTTCTTCCTGGAAAGCTGTACAGCTCCAATGTGTGTGAATTTCACTCCTAGACAATGTATAATTTTCATTAATTGTTTAAAGTGCTCTGATTTTCAGTCTGTCTTGAAAGGATCTGTGTTTACACTAATAGCAGAGGGGAGTATTTCCAGCACTTGTAACCATGGCAATGAATAATTCTACAGTATTCGCAGATTCAGTGCCAGATGCTATCATGTCTCGATGGCAGTGTTCAGCTTGTTAATGAGAGACAGACTTTGCATACATGAGAGATGGGAGAGGAAGATACTTAATGGTCCAAGAAATAGCCAGTGGTTTCTTAAAACACATTCTTTTTCTTTTTTAATCGCTGTGAGATGTGTTTTTTTTAAACCACTCTTTTTCATTCATAAAACCATCTTTAAAAGATATGGGCACGTGTGAATTCACTAAAACAAAGAAAACTTCTATGTATTTTAAAATCAATTTGCACTTTCCTAAGAACATATTTAGGAGTCAATTCTAGATATGTTTACACAGAAGTGGGTTCTGCAATATGCAGTAGGAGTCATTCTCTGGAAATTGGGTGTGTGGTCTTGCTACTTTCAGGCTTTAACTTTTTTATTTGTAAACATTACTACTGTGATACTGGAAGCAGAAAATGATATTCTTCTTAGCTATTTTTATTATATTTGTGTGTCTCTTGTATTTGATTTGCAGATGGAGAAAATATATAAATATGTAATATCATCTTGAAAATATCCAGAGATTTTGAGCTTTCCAGGTTATTCCCCCCCCCTTTTTTTTTTTTTACAGGATGGAGAGTAGAAATAATTGCTTCTTAAATGATTTCGTTTTCTGGCTGCAAAACAAGTACCTAAAAGAGAGTTTGAATGTTTTTTTTTTTTAAATATTATTATAACCTGCTCTGTCTCATTCACAAATGTTTACAAAATTCTATTTAGTTTATGTGGACAAATTTGCCAACAAAGAGAAACTTGAAAATGTTTTTGTTGTGCCAATGCTGTGCCATATTTACAAAAAGGGTTCTTATTATGGCATCCTTCACTTAAAATCATCTGTCTTTCCTCACAAATTCTTCCACAGAAAAAAAACTGGATTGAGTTCAAGATGGGGGATGGGGTGATGCATAAGAGCTTTGGCTTGGTACTGTGAAGAGCCCCTTCCAACCCCAATCTGCTCGAAATGCATTTTTAAGATACTCATTGTTCCTTTGTTTCAGCAAATGGCATCACCTGGCCAACTTACTTTGTAATACTTGTCTAATATTTTTATAAGAGTCCAGCATAATATTTTTAGCCCATGTACTGGGATACTGAACAAATTTCCAGGTGAAAACAATGAAAATCATTTCTAGGTTGTTGCCAAGAAAGTAGCATGGGATGTCCAATAGCTGAGCCAAACAGTTTTACCTTAAATTTCCTACACTTCTACTGTTTTCTGTAAATGCTTACCTTTGCCCCCTCATATCTGTCTTTCAGCCAGATTAATTTCTATTTCGTAACTTAGCTAGTGGATGAGCAACTGATGGGTTACATCTAGCGCTCAAATAATATTTGTTCTCCTCTCCATTCAAGAAATCAGGCTGCTGCTGAGATAATGGCAAAACCCACTAAGCAATCATAATCAATTTCCTAATGATGTTTATGGAAAAAAGCAAACAACGCTGGATATATTGAAATGTGGCTAGGCTTAATAGATCTGTAGAACCAAAGAGAAACATTCTCCAACCTTCCCCCGCCACCAAGAAAAATAGTCACAAACAGCCAGCCTCTTCTTATCCAGGATTTGAGCCAATAAGGAAGCTCTGCTGAGAAAAAACATATTCATTTAATGTCTTTGTTTTTGTTTCTGGATTAAGCAGGTTTGGGGGTAGGGTGGAGTTCTTTTAGCACTGCTAAAAGAACAAAAAAACTGAGATATAGTTTTTGAGAAGACTGACCGATTGTATGTGGAATTTGAATAATTTATTATTGCAAAGTAAAACCAATGCTTGCAAAAAGCAGCTCTCATTTTTTTGTGGCAATTCTGAAAATATATATAACAGATTTAAAGGAATTTGATCCTGACAAACTTACTCCGTGACTAAAACTAAACTAAAGTTAGGGGTGATGAATTTTAAGGTCAAATTTTCAATTTAGAGTTTGTTTTCCTTAAATCCTAGGCTGGCAATAAACTATTTGCAACATCCCTGCTTTCAGTTCTTCCTTCTTTTTTGAGCAATAAAATAAATCAAGCATGGAAGAGTCCACCTGTGACCCAGGCATGAAGAGTGTCCATTATCCGCAACAGCACTCTGATGTTTCCCTTTTAATCACAGAAGAAATGGGTTTAAATTTTTCACAAGACTGATTTAATAAATAATTGAAATCTGGCTAAGAATAAAATGCATTTTAACTCTTGATGTCTTGCTCCTCCTTTCTTTATATCTGGAAAGTATGATGTTTGTACTGGCACATGAAAATTAATTATTTTTCTTTTAGATTTGTGCACATTTCTTATGGCTTTTATATATTAATCTATACTGGGTTGAGAAACAGAAGAAGACATTACATAATTCTGGCTTTGGACTGTTATGAAACTTTATGTCCTACATAAAGATAAGAAGGGAATTTTAATGTGGTGCTGAAATTGGTTTTTCAATTTTTCAAAAGTTTTCTTCTCTTGCTACATACATTTTTGATTTTCTAAGTTATTTTCAGAGCGCTTGACATTTTATGTTTTTCTTGGGAGTCCTTTTTGAGCTTATTTTAATATTGGAGATACCGAATATGCCCCTACTGATAATCATGTTTTCTGTTATATATCTTTTCATCACTCTAAAATCTCCTGGGATACCTGAAATTTCCCTGTGCAATGAAAGACAAATTGTTTGCAGCACCTTTGCACCTGCCCCCAACCCAAAAGAAACCCACTTACTCCCACCATGAGATATTTTTAGTTAAATGTATTTCTCCCTTGGAAGACATTTTGAAATTAGGTCTCTCTGCTCAAATTGGAGCACCAGTAAAATATCTTATACTTTTCTAATCACCACAACTTACAGCACAGTTTTTCTGATCATAGTTCCTTATTGTTCTGATACTCCCATTAATAAGTGAGATTATTACAATTGTACTGTCAGGCACTAAAGATTGGATCCACATGTAAAGGTCAAATTAAACTGATTTAATGCTAATCATGTGTATGCACACAAACCTTCTCAACTAATGTTAGCACCTGCTTGGGATTAGATGAAGATCAATGGAATTCAAGGGACGTTGGACTTAATTTGCTTGTGGCTACAGAGGGATTCTAGGCTGATCCCTCTTTTAGCTCTGCCCTCCTGATTCTGCAACTCCTTCTATATGTATGTGTTAATAATATTTTTTTTAAAAGCAGTAATGGTGCAGGGGAACCTGTGGCTCTTCAAATGCTGCTGAGTTACAATACTTGGCCTTGCTTATCTTTGGTCAGACTACATATTCTCCTCTCATTGGGTTAATTCAAAAACACTAAAAAAATGGCTATAATCTTATGGATTCACCGAATCATGCAAGATTCAAATTACTACTCACATTAGAAAACACTGACAGATCTTAGGGTTTCAGCTTTCTTAAATGAGATCTCAGAGCGAGATTAATTTACTTGTTTTACATTTAATCTACACAAGAAGTGAAGTTTTGGTAATCCTGTAATCCTCCAGGATTTGGGGAATAAACGGTCCAAGCTGTTGTGGGATTTTGTGTATGTTAAAAAAAGTTTGCTCTCCCTCATCTGTACATCCACCTATCTTTTTCTAAACGCATTAGAGATACTCAGCTGTCATTCATACTCAACAGGAATGAAAATCTCACACTATATATGTATGTATATACACATATAGATGCATAAACTCATACCCACACTCTGACAGACATGAAAGTCATTGAATGTTTTTCATTGCTTCATAATACGAGTTGATATATTTTGAGCATAAGTGGAATTGCGTGAATCCTACTACTTGAAATATTAAAGCTTCTTTGTGAGGATGTAGACTATGAGCAGATATTACTATAAAGAAACCCACTTCACTCCTCTTAGTCATAGAAAAATGATAGCCAAATTGCTTACAATATTCTGAAGTGGTTCTCCTGGACACAGATTTTTTTTTTCAACACTATCATTTGTGATTGCCATTTGGAATCTAACCATTTTAAAAGCTGAGCTTCTATGGATATGCTGGTAAGCTTAAAGGATCAAGGGTCCTAGCCAAAATTTAGGCCACCTTGATGTAGAATAAGAAAGATGCAGATTTAGGCAAAATTCTCAGTGTAACCCGTTGGAATTAATCATGTGATAATTAATAAGCTAGTATTTGATTTCAAGTACTGTATGTGATCGCTATGCAAAGTCTCCAAAATAAATACTTTAAAACATGAAGCATGCAAAACACTTTTGTGGTGTTCTCCCCCAAATTGTTAAAGCAGACACATCTTTTTCTAAGTTGGTGCAGCTGCTTTGGAAAAAGATTACAGATTACAGATTAACAGAGTTGGAAGGGACCTTGTAGGTCATCTAGTCCAACCCCCCGCCCAAGCAAGAAACCCTACACCATTTCTGACAAATGGCAGTCCAATCTCTTCTTGAAAGTCTCAAGTGATGAAGCTC
>JANHFL010002336.1:98980-111880 GCA_032468155.1 Oxyrhabdium leporinum
AGACACAAGCCTGAAGATGACGAATGAGACTTCGTCGAAACGTCGCCAAGAAACGTCCAAATCTACGTGGGAGAAAACCCGAATAACCAAAGATCCACATACATACACCCGCGAAAACCTCAGAAAACATATATATATATATATGTGTGTGTGTGTGTGTGTGTATAAATATATATATAAACAATTATAAAACAAGACATTAAAACACATCAATTAAGAAAACAGATAAAAAGCAGTTCATTGAATTCATACATTGGCACTCTTTCTTTTTTTCAAAAGCAAGGTGGAATAGCTTGTTCTTCCCAAAAATCTTTCATGAAGAAAAAAGAAAGCGATAAAGCATATTTCTCTCTGAAAAGCATTGGCAAAGACTTTCTATTCACTTGAACTCCACTAGGGTCAGCTAGTATAAAATCAATGGGTTAGGTTGCCAAAGGACTGTTTAATTAGCATTCGCCCAGGCTAGTGAGTCCAAACCATCTGCTTATTACTTGTTTTCGTATTACAAGATAATCAGAACTTTACTATTTTCTGACTAAAATGACAACCAGTTTGAAACAATTTTGTGCTGGAAAGCAATACACCCACTGCAAAAATAAATAGATGTTTAATTACAAAATGGTTTAATGTAATAATGAACATTCTAAGAATTCCATCCTTATTAGGTGGAAGAATAAAAATATAATATTGGAGTGTTAAATTAAATTAAATTAATTTTTTAAATTACAAATATAAAATTTTTAAAAATCTCTTCCAAGTTGGTCTTGATTGCTGATGAATTACACAAATTCATGTTGTTTTTTCAGCAACAGAATAGATTTCATTTGCCATTCTTCCTTCCAGGAGAAAAAGAGAGTGAGAACCTATAACCTGCAGACATCCTGATAGTCACTTCTCTAGGTAGTAACCAGATCCTAAGCAGTGCTTACTGAATCAGACCCCTGGCTCTTCTAATCAGCCTGTTCTCACAGTGGCGCAAGGCAACAGACTAGTCTTTTGGCAAATGGCCTTCAGAAGCAATCACACTGCCAACAGGACTAATGGCCATGGATCCTCATGACTTCCATGAATTGGTCCAACCCTTTTTTGAAGCCAGCAAGCTACTTCTCATAACAGTGAATCCCAAAGTTGAATTACCCTTTGTATAAAACAAAAAATTCCTGTGGTTTGTCTTGATTCTTCCAGGAATCAATTTCAGAACTCTGCTTCCAGAACTTGGAGAAGGGAAAAATAGCTTTTCCTTAATCCACTGTACCCATACTACACATGGTTTTGTACACCTCAATTATGCCCCCCTCATTTGCCTCCTTTTTATACCAGAAAGGCCCAAATGTTACAACTTTTCCTCATAGGAAAACAGCTCCAGCCTCTCGATCATAGCAATACCATTTTAGACTTATATACCACCCATAGTGTTTCATAGCACTTTCTGGGTGGTTTACACAGTCAGCATATTGCCCCCAGCAATCTGGATCCTCATTTTACCAACCTTGGAAAGATGGAAGGCTGAGTCAACCTTGAGCCCCATCAGGATCGAACTTCAGACTGTGGGCAGAATTTGCCTGCAATACTGCACTTTAACTACTGCGCCACCAGGTTCATCTTGTTGCTCTCCTCTGGACCTTCTCTAGCTCCATTATATCCTCTTTGAGGCACACCAACTAGAACTGCAAACAATATTCCATTTGCACCATTGATTTATCTAAGGGTATTATAATATCAGCATCCCTAATTTCAGTATCATTTCTTATTATCTCTCACATGCTATTGGCCTTTATAATGGATGCACACTGTATCCACAGCTTCATTGAATCAGTACCTGCTTTTAAAATTTTTAAAGCCCGAGTCAAGTAGGTGATAATAGTTTTTTCTGGTGATGTGCAAAATGTTTCAAATTTAAATAGTTTCTAATTCAAAATACAGTTGTTTTATATTTGACACAGGTTGTTTCTCAAGCTCAAAACAGAATGCATCAAACACTAAACAGAGCTGTCTTGAATTTGAAATGAGGCAGCTTGTTTTGAATATGAAACAACTGTTTACATCTCAAAATGGGTCACTCTGAAATAAAAATATACTTCAAAAACTATTTAAAAAAATAACTTTTTGCAAACAGTGTCCCAGATTAATTTAAGTCTTACCCTTACTCATTGATTAGGTTCACACATTAAGCTTGGACATAATGTGGGCCCTTTGAGGAAGTCTGACAAGAAGCACAAACCATGAATAGTAGCAGTACTTTTATTGTAAGCTTATGCTAAAAAAATCAAAGTCTGAAAGCATTTCTTCCCTCATTTACCAGAAAATTTCCAGAAACTAGGGAGGGTTCCATCTAAAATGCTTCCCATGCCCCTTTTTGTTCTATGGGCTGAACTATTTTTTACACAACAGTTGTCTATCTATATCTCTTCCTTTTGTCTCCCAAGGTCTTTCTTCCATTATACATAATTAACCATAACTCACTATATATAAGTCAAAATAGACCAATTCACACAACATATTAAATAAGTAACCAGAGATGTGCATTCCAAGAACCTGAAGGCTTCCTTTGACCATCCAAAAGCTATAAAATATCTCAGAGATTATTCTCAGATTGCAATGTTTAATGTGAAAAGAAGAAGAAAACTGATAGATGTACTAGTGGAGAATACTTTTATTAGCTATAATTAAATTTCAGTTCAGAGTAAATAAAATCAAATTTATGTTTTCTTCTTTCTCATCCATTACTTTTTGATCTGTGGTCTCTTATTTGTTATTCAAAATCATGTATGGGATGCAAAGTAATAAACAAGGTTTACAAACCACAGCAATTTGGTTGAAACACCTTCTGAATTCAGAATTGCTTTATTTCTCAGCACTTACTTGAAATTCAGGTTTCTCTAGGTCCAACTCTCTATTGCATATTTCATTATTTCATCAAATCATCGAATCATATGCCTAGAAAGGACCTTGGAGGCCTCTAGTCTTGAATGCTCTAGTGATGGAGCATCCACAACTTCAGGAAGCAAGTTGTTCCACTGCTTAATAGTTCCTACTGTCAGGAAATTCCAGATTGAATCTCCCTCTAATGAGTTTCCACCCATGGTTTCTTGTTCTGCCCTCATGTGCTATGGAGAATAAATGGGGGCAGTCTTTCAAGTATTGGAAGACTGCTTTCATGTCTCCTCTCAGTCTTCTCTTCATTAAGTTAAACATACCTAGTTTCTTTAACTATTCTTCATAAGATTTAGTCTCCAGATCCCTTATCATTTTTCTTGCTCTTCTCTACACTCTTCCTAGGACCTTAGGTTGTTGTTTTTTTGGGGGGGGGTTGTATTGTGATGACCAGAACTGGATGCAGCATGCCAAATGTGGCTTCACCAGTGAGGGTGATACTACCACTTCCTGTAATCTTGATGCTATCCATCCACTGAGATAGCCTAGAACCATACTGGCTTTTTTGGCAGCCACAGCATATGCTGACTCATACTTAAATGGTGGTTTACACCTAGATCCCTCTCATAACCACTATTGTTGTTCGAAGTACTGCCTATCCTGTAGCTGTGCACCTGCTTTTTCTAAGTGCATGACCTTACTTTTCTCACCACTAGTGAACCATATGTTCCATTCTTTATGCCCTATTGTGACTTAACATGTCTTGTACTTCTAAAACATTATTAGTATAAAAATTAAGTCTCATCAGATGGTAGCATCTGGCTACTTTAACTGGATCAGAATTTGAACAGGCTCAGGCTAAGTTTACAGTTAGATGGAAGACTTCTCACAGTCTTCCATCAATCATAGACCTGTAACTAGACTCAGAAATTGGAAAAACATCCTGGAAAGAAGAAATAACAAACCATGTACATTTTGTTCCCAAGAAAATCTATGAAGTTTCCAAGAGTTAAACTGAACTCAAAGAAATCTTTACATTATCAGCATTAAGTGGTGCATTTGTGAGTTTCTATGTGATTTGTAACCAATCACCATCAATATTTAAAAGAAAACATTTCAATATATTAAATAAGCAAATCAGGATACAATGGGATTTATTTCTGATTAAATCTGTATTGTTTCAGCAGTATGATCTCCAATGATTAGGGCTGAGCTTCTGTGACTATATTTGGCATGTTGTTTGGATTGTAAGATGAAAATTCTGCTGTAATATAATCAAGATGACTTTTTCATTAGTTGTTTTTTCTCAAGTACTGAGCATTCTTTTACATCAAACTAGTTTTGTATGGAAAAGGTATATATGAAAATGTACATTTTAGTTAGCTATCCACGGAAATATCCTTGCCTTCTCCTGTAATAATCTCCAGAGTTTATTGTGAAATCTGATTTCTGTTAAAATGTTCCTTTCAATGTAATTGAAAAAAATCTGGCTCAGTGACAGTTTCTCTATCCCTCCCTTATCATAGTAACAATTGCAGATGTTATAGTCTAAAAGGAAGATTAAAACAAAGAGCTTCCTTTTTAGAGGAACTATACTAAATTGTTTTAAATATATCCACAAGAAGCATGCTTTCATTTGGAGAGATTTTGAATGCATTCCAAAATTTCATTGGAACCCCTTTTTCCTACTTGCCATGTACACATTTTGCAGACAGGGTGCAATGTGCAAATTCAGATAATAACTAATCATGGTTGTGCATAATGTGTGAACTTGATCATTGTTTTTCAGCTCTATTTCTTTGAAAAAACAGGCAATGAGAAGGCTAATGGTTAAAAAAAAAGAAATGAAACACACAGGCTTAGCATAGATATGTGACTTGGCAAGAGTACTAATGAAAAGTAGTTAATTACCAATGGAATATGAATTAGCATATGTGATGGAGCTGTAAAAAAGAAAATGCTCATACATCAAGAAAAGTTTAGTTTTCAAATGCTAGAAAGTAATCTTCTTTTTCATGTTGGTCATCATGTCTGTCTGTCTGTCTGTCTGTCTGTCTATCTATCTATCTATCTATCATCTATCTTTCTTTTTTAACCGTCCATCTTTCAGAAGTTTCAGATAACCTGGTTCAGAGAAGACAATAATTATAATCAGGGAACTAGAATCAAAGTCCTAGGAAGACAGATTGAAGGATCTGGGTATGTTTAGCCTAGTGGAGGATATTATTGCGCTCTTCAAATGGAAAGGATACCATATGGAAGTCAAGATTTATCCTCTGTGGTTCCAGATCAGGCATGGAATAATGGATTTAAGTCAAAGACAGCAGATTCTGACGGAATGTTAGAGAAATTTTCCTAACAGAAAAGAATCAGAGTAGAATTGTTTGTGAGTACAACCAGTTAAGCAGGGAGGTGGTGGACTCTCTTTATTTATTTAAAACATTTATAGAGCCACCCATCTTTCAGCCAACTGTGGGCAGCTACCAGTCCAAGTTACTGGATCCTTATCCTTATTCTCTGGATAAGGTCAAACTTGATCTAGAAAACCATCTATCAGGGAATACTTTATTTTGAATTCTTGCACTAAATGGAGGCTTGGACTCAATGACATGATTTTTTTTTCTTTTTTATGACCCTGTAATTCTTTACTTTGGGAGTGGGATCAGGGCGATTGAATGGAGCTGAACATTTACTGGCTGGATGTCCTTCTTGAATAGCAATAGCACTTAGACTTATATACCACTTTACAGTGCATTACAGCCCCCTCTAAGTGGTTTACAGAGTCAGCATATTGGCCCCAACAATTTGGGTCCTCATTTTACCCACCTCAGAAAGATGGAAGGCTGAGTCAACCTTGAGCTTGGTGAGATTCGAACTGCCAAATTGCAGGCAGCCGGCAGTCAGCAGAAGTAGCCTGCAGTACTGCACTCTAACCACTGTGCCACCGTGGCTTCCAAATCTAGGATTCTATATCCCCGAGTTTAGAGGAGAAAAAAAAGCAGGTCCATACTTGGTGTAGCATTAACATAGACTCAAGGTTGCAATGAGTGATTTACATCCATCCTCTTGGTTTTCTTTCTATTAACTGTTAAAATTGAGTATTCATATTTTGTGCTAGGGTATTTTGCAGGTGCACTACCTGCCTTGCTGTTCATCATCTTTCTGGCTAAGGTAACAGAGATAATCCAAGATTGGTACTAAAGGAAATGTCATCTTCATGCAAAGGCTACTGACTGTGAATTTAATGGCTACCACATAAGCTCTTGGGCAGACATAAATTGAAAATGTATTGTCATAAAAATATTTATGGAGTGGTCACAGGTAGAATATGTAAAATTATACACCAATGCCTAATAGAACATTTACATGTACTTAGAATAAAATTAAGAGAATAACAGAGTTGGAAGGAACCTTGGAGGTCTTCTAGTCCAACCCCCTCTCAGGCAGGAAACCCTATACAATTTCAGACAAATGGTTGTCCAATATCTTAAAAACTTCCAGTGTTGGAGCACCCACAACTTCTGGAGGCAAGCCGTTCCATTGATCTGTCAGCTCCTGCAGAATTCATTTAGAACACCTGTGTAGTTCAATATTCCTCTCTTTCTTTGGGCTTAAACTTGGAATCCATTGGACTACAGTAATGTTTCATATATTATGTTCATTGGAGATAATAGTAATTACAGCATATGTACGCTGCTTTTTCCACTGATTTACTGATTCACTTAATGTTTTTTAACATGTTTTTGCTTGTGCCTCCTATTGGACAGTGTGATGTTAACTGAATCAGCTTATATTGCAGGTTCTGGATTTTCTTTTCCACTTTACTTTTTTAAAATGACTTAAATTAATTGAAAATTTTTCTTGCCCTCTTCTGTTGTTTAAATCCCAGCATAGGGACTCTGATGGTCTTTCCTTTTCCAAAAGACCAAGGGAAGCAGAAGAGGACAGGAAGAGGAATATAGTAAGACAATTCAGAGAGGTCAGAGTAAGGTCTGGGACCAAAGCAATTGTGAATAAGAAGGCCTCAAATAAAATGTCCTTTCTGCTGTGAATTCTTTAGCTTCTTGTTAGGATTATAACCTGCTTTTTATTGGCCTTGGTTTTCTGTGACCTGCTGCTTAGCTCAATGAACAAAACACACAGGGTGACCGTTCACATTAGACATTGGGACTGGGGATCTCAAATGGGGGTGGGTGGGTCATGACAAGTAACTTGGGAGCAGGAGGAAGTCGCTCAACAATTTTAAAGCTGAGAAGGTTTGGAGAGCAAAGGATTCCAGTTTTGCCTGCCTATACCTGACAGAACAGGAATCAAAGCTCCATTTTTGAGAGGTGGCTAAACCTGTAGGGCTTAGCATTAGCCTATCTTAAGACTCACTGAAAGAAGCATTTAAAAGATACTGATTGCTAGCAGAAATTTGAAAGTTTCTGAGGTTTAGAGTCAGGAGCCTCATAGATGACTTGGGAACTCATGTACAAATTTATTAAATAAATATATATGAAATAAACTAGAATGGCACCTGGGTATCCATAGAAGAGGGAAGACCAAGAGTTTGATGCTCTTTGTATATGCATGCAATGCATTTCAATGCTCTTGATACCCCTTTGAGGATGTTCCTGAATTGGGCACTTTCAGATGTTGATTTAGTTTTTATAAATATTATTCTTGCATTATGATGATAGAGAAGATTTGTGTTGCTAAGTGAGAGAAAGCAAATCTACCCAATTTTCATTCGTCATCATTTGGTATTTCTGAATTTTCAACCATCGGTCATAATGTTTTGTGATTTAAATCTTCCATCCAATTTTTCACAAGCTGGAATATGTTGTCCCAACTATGTATAATAGGTAAGGTAACCCACTCCTGAAGCCCTAGCAGCAGTAAATGGAATATATCTGCCAATTTCCAAGGCATTAGATATATACAGGAAGTAATAAAATAAAGCAGAAAATTATTTGAGAATCTGAATGGCTTATAGTTGCATGAATGTGACAAAGGCAGCAATACTTTGCTGATCCCAAAGATTATTTTAACAAGATAAAGTAAGACCTTTAGAATACCAACTTTTTTGGTTTAAAAATATGTCAGATTTCAAGGCACAAGAAAATTTGGTTATTGATTCTAGAGTCCAGAGTAGAAAATTCACTTCCATTCTTTTCAAAGCAGTTGCAAGTTGATATAAATAGTTATTCCAGATTTGGTGGAGATTGTTTACTTGCCAAGAGATTATGAATAATGGGAAACACATAATATTATTTTATTTGCTTGGAGTGGTTGTAATTGTAGATAAGGTTTTAGGTTTTATTTGTTTATGGAAGGAGTTTTTTTGTATGCTCCATTAGAGTTAGGCAGCTATAATAAATTTTAATAATAATATCAATAATTGGGAAAATACGTGAGACTGAGACATTTTGAAAGCTTGATAAGGGGAAGAATCTAAGAAAGCTACAAGTGACTTCTCATTATGAGCAATTAAAAGTCCTTCGTGTAGGAGTGATGTTGGGAGCTAGAATTTCTTAAGTCAGGAATGTTGGTTATGTCAACACTTGTCATTTTTCTCATTCTGAGGTTGAGGTGTACAAAGAAAAATATCCATTAAATTAAAATTTTCATTAAGCTTGGGAAAAGGCACAAGTACTCAAACTAAACTGCCATGGATATAAGAAGGACCAGTACATCCAGGGATATGGGTTTGTGTCAAAATAGTTGAGATGGTGGTTAAAAATGATGTCACAAGTATTCAGAAAAGGGAGAGGGATTTGACTGTACAGTTCTGATTAACATATCAACTTCTTTTTACCTTCTACCCCCTTGTCCACATCATTTTGACTGTGTAGTCAACTACTTTAAAGTGGTTTCATCCTAAATCTAGTCATACTATGTTAGGTATCTAGAAAGCGTCTGTGAAGTTCAGTCCAAAGAGCCTGAAAATAAATATGTATCAGGAATGGACAACCTATCATTGCCTAGATCGATGTTTCTAAGGCTGGGTAAGTTTAACATGAGTAAACTTCAAGCTCCCAGAGTCCCTCAGGCAGCATCTTAAAATTGCTGAACACTAGTCTAGATTATCACTATTCATATTGGGTGGAATTGATGGGAACTGGAATTCCAAAAATTCTGAAGCCCCTTTGGTTCCTCATCCAAATGTATGCCAAATATATTCATCTGTATAGTAAAAAAAAATAGTGTACATGATAGCATCTACATTTCTTGTGAAAAGCTAATACCAGCTGGATCAGAACAAAACCCATCTTAGTATCATATATCTTTTTCCTGCAGTTCTGTTACTTTGGATTTGGAGGTAGCATTGAATCTTCAAGTCCAACAGCCTTTTTAGGAACTTGATCTTCATGAAGGGGTTAAGAATGAGAAATGATCATAAAAAGCCCTTGCTTGTAAAATGGAAGTAAACCTGATATGTATAGGGTGGGTGTACGCATGCACACATGCAGTTAACATTTAGACCAAGAGCATACAAAACTCTAAACGACTAGAACAGGTCTGAAACCTAGAATGGTACATCCAATGCTTGTATTTGGATACCAGAAAATATTCACAGTGATTGTAGTACAATGTGCAATCCGCAAGAAATATAGAAGAATGCAGTTCAGTTCAGAATTTTTTCAAGATAGAGACACAGCTTTCAATCTGTTTTCTCTTCTGTAGCAGATAATAATTAACTAGCTCACTTATTAGTCTTCTGGGGAGAAGCATCAACCATGCCATTAATCAGCATGTCATAAAAAGTAATTGAGTGTTAAGTCTCTTGCTCCTAGAGAACAAAGTTTTAAAGAAACAAAAAAGAATTGCAGTTGGGTTAATGAAAATATATTGAATGAATTGTTTAACAAAGTTACAATTTAGATTATTTGAAAACAATATTCATGTGATAATTCATTGTAGAACAGGTTTGCCTAACTCGATATATATGACAACTACTTTGAATAACTGAAATGGCTTTTTGTAAATGCAAGTTCTGAAGTTGTAAATGTAGCCTGATCAGCTATGTATGTCCCCTTATAAATATTTCTTACTGACCATGGGAGTGTCAGTTTCTTGGATCATTTTTTCTCTTCTTAGCTGCAGAAGAACATTTGTTGGCCTGATTCTGTGTTAGAAATGAACAGATTGGCCAGATAGAAAAACATTTTCTTCTTCTTCCAAAGAAGCTGACTTGAGTCCATATATAACAAAAGACAGGGTACAAATTTCATAATAAAAGAATTTAAAATGCTACCTGATTGGGAAGGGGGTCCCAAATCTCTTTCAACTCTCACTTCAGCATTACTGCTCTGCTTAAAATGTCAAGATCAATAAGAGAGCATTTAAGGTTGCTTAAATCATCTGCTTTTCATTGACGAATGATTTGTTTTTTTAAATATAAAATGGCGTAAAGGAGGGGTGTCAAACTTGTGGCGTCAGGGCGTCGTCACGTGAAGTATCAGGACTTTTTCCCCCTTTGTTAAACTACGTGTGGGCATGGCCAGCACGTGACGCATCCAGCCCATGGGCTGTGAGTTTGACAGCCCTGGTGTATAAGAATGCCTTTACTTTTCTCAGGGTTTTTTTGCAGCAGGTATTTTTCTGCAATATTGAAAGATCTCACTCTTGGTTTGGAAAAAAGATATGTATAAAACTCAATCCAAACTCATTTTACTATGAGAGATGGCATATTGAAAATGCCAGACTTCTGGCATACAATATGTTAATATTGCAATGTGAACTTTGCCATTATTACTATTAATTTTTTTCCTCTTATTTTGGCATTCTTTTATTTGGGATTTTTGTGGATCATTGCCAAAAGGTCAGTATTGTAGGAACAGTTTGCCAATAGTTTAAGATTTCCAACCTCCTTCCTTGGTAGATATTTTTGGCTTTTACAGATTGCTTTGGTCTACTAAATTCTTTCGGTCCAGTCATTTATAATTAAATGCTTAATTGTCACTATTTCTATTCATGCAATTAATATTATTGAAATGGCTGTTCAAAATGAAATATAGAATGAGGAATTGATCTGGATATGGCTCCTTGGCTGCACTACTTAGTGGGACTTTAACCTTGTGATGGCATTGATCCAAATCAAACTTGCAATTTACTTTTGTATAGTATAGTATTGTATGTATGTATTGTATAGTCGTAGCTTTTATTGATTTGTTAAATACCATATTATACTGAAAACGCATCACATCAAACACAATATAACAGAAGGAATGTAACTGGTTCACCATCCTAGAATATGTTTAAAGGAGTTCCTCATCTTTATCAGCAACCCCAATCTGTCCTAAAAAAATTATACTCATTTGGACACCCATAAATTTAATGGTATTGCAAACTACATTCACATGAAGAATATAATATATTAGGGCCCCAGACAGAACCTGTGACTAGAATACAAGCCAGTCTCTCATCGTGGCATATAATTGACAATAAAATAAAATGTGTACAATAACTTCTATAGTTGGGATACACACACATACACATACTCCTCTTCCTTCTATGGTGTTTTTCTGGAGTCATCCATATTTTACCTCAGAGTCCATATGCTTTGGTAAGCACATTGTTTCAACCTATATTACTTTGAAATAGCTACTTAGGAAATTAACAGTGGTGTGAATTATCTATCCCTTAGCCAGTTTAAAAATGAAGGTAAGTTCATTGTGGTTAAGAAAGAGTTAATTCTTTTCCTCCAAAAATAATAATAATAATAAAAAATCAATTCTGGGATCCATGAGATTATAGATTGTGAGATTTCAGTATAAAACATTGGCATCTTATAAGATTCAGCTTCACTTGAAGGAAACATCTTAACCATCATGCTATACAGCTATACAGTGATACCAGGGGCCAGAAAAGATTGCCACCCAGGTGTCTTGGTTCAGACCAATCTTTACAAACAACTGTTAGACTTCAAACCTCAATAAAATTCAATCAACGTGAGATTATGGAAATTGAAGGCTAGAATATCTTGACTTTTCCCATGTTGGAGAACCCATTTTGGCATTGCAAAATTCTTCTTTAATTGATTTCTGGTAGAAAAAAGCTGAATAAATCCGGAACTAATGAAAAAAAAAGCTTCAGATACATATGCAGGCCAGTTATGATTGAGTAATCCTATTTTAATTGAAGCAAGGTGCCCTGTGACTAACTGAATAATGTGAGCGTTTGAACTTGATATTCAATGTTTTATCTTAACAGAAAGATTTCTTACCAGCAGGAAGCTAGTTTTCTTAATATTTTTTAGTTATTTCGCTCCAGTTCTTTCATATCTAAAGCAGACTTTCCTTACTTAGTAACCTCCAGATGCTATATATGGGTGTGATGTTGCTGATAAATCTAGCATTGTTTGCAAACAGCTGCTAAGTAGCCCGTTGCTTATTTCTTATTTCTCTCCTCCAGAGGGAATAGCTGAATACTAGTCTTCCAGGTAGACTAATAGAGGCCCAGTTAGGGCTGAGTCTCATTGTAGGAGGATTTCTGCTTTAGCAATTTATAGCATAATCTAAGCATCAACTGTGATAATATATTAAAATGAAGAGGGCTTTATATTATCACAGCAATGGCTGGGCAATACGACAGATCGCTAACAGGAAATACTGTCTGGTTTCATTATACCACTAACAAATCCAATTTTGATTTGTTGGTATGCTGCATGGCAAAGGAATAGAGGCAGGGTGGGCTTCCAAAACCTCAGCAATGGGTTGGCTGCCTGGTTGCTGGGTGGGTGTGGCCATGGTGGGTGTGGCCTAGCTGGCCTCCTGCACCATGGTGGGTGGGAGTTTTCATCCTCCCCAAGGTACAGAGGCTTTCCTGGAGCCTCTGGGAGTGCAAAAATGGCCTCCCCCCCCCAGGCTCTGGATGTTCTAGGGAGGCTGGAAATGACCCATTTCTAGCCTCCCCAAACTTCTGGGAATCCCGTTTTTCTCCCTCCCAGAGCCTCCGCGCGCATCCTGTACTTACCTGCATCCCCCGTGGGCCGCGTGGAGACTCCTGGGAGTGGTGGGGTGGGAGGGGTGGGGTGGAGTG
>JANHFL010002336.1:120346-130435 GCA_032468155.1 Oxyrhabdium leporinum
TATTTATTTATTTATTTATTTATTTATTTATTTATTTATTTATTTATTTATTTATTTATTTATTTATTTATTTTTCACATTAATCTGGAGTGAAACTACTTTTTAAAAGATTCTTCTGTATTAAAGGGGAGAAAAAAATGACTCACTGGGATGGAATTGTTAATGTTCTTGGCACTGCCTTGGAGGAGGTCCATCTAGAATAGTTCTTTTTTTGTTGCTGTAAATAGTTTTCCCCCTTGAAAATAATAAACCTTGACATTCAAGTCATTTTGTTCCCGTCTAGTCTGAGTCAAGGCTCTAACACTGAACTACAAAGAAATATGTTGGCATGTTGCCTGCTTAGTTTCGATAGGATTCTTAAAAATGGTACAAGGTTTAGAGGGGGCATGGGAGTGCCAACTGCCAAATGCTCATATGAATGGGTCTATTAGAATTTCACACGTTATTTGGAGCATTCTTTCCTTTTGAAAGCTGTTGCGGTCTTTTAATACACACATACAAATGTGACATTAGGATTAGTCTCATGTTTGTAGGGGGGGAAATACTTCCCTTCTCAGTTCGTATTTTAAAGTTAATAAAGGGTCTTCTGTTGTAAACATCATAGTTCATGACAAGTGAAAAAAAACAATAATGCAAAATTCTAGTTACACTTTCATTTTAGACTGAAAATGACTAAAGAAAGGACTTTATGATTTTGGTCTCCATGAGGCAGTCTGGAAGGCTCCAGACAATGGGAACAAATATTTCTTTCTAATTGTTCAAAATTGGATGGATAATTTCTCTGATTTTTTTCAGGGAAAGCAGAAATTGCCCAATATTTTCCCAGACAAATGTCTTCTTTAGCAGGAGCAACAGTATTATGACTGTAAAAAAAAATAGGCTGTATTTCCTTCTCATATCTTCCTTCAGGATTTAACTGAACCATGGGACGTCTTTGAGTTGCACCATGAAAGATGCTGGCAAACATCCCTTGGCCACTTCATCATTATCGTAAGCCATCCAGAGTCACTTTAATAGTGAGATGGATAGCATATAAATTTAAATGTTACGTGACAGCAACGTGACACAGCGAGTTTGACACCCGTGCCATAGGCTATAGATGAAATACAGTGTTTTAGGTAACAGAGAAAAGAGGATTGGCCTAAAGTACCTGACGGCAAGACAAGAAATAGAAGATCATTAATGAGAGATCCAATCTAGAACTAAGGAGAAATTTCTTGACAATGAGAACAATTAATCAGTGGACTGACTTGCCTCCAGAAGCTATAGCTGTTCCATCAGTGGAAGTTTTCAACCCTATTATTCTATGTTTTAAATGGCAACCCGTACAGGGATTTATATGTCAAAACCACCATTTTGAATTGCACCTGAATAATAGCTACCGTATAGACTGGACCAGTTAGAAAGCAATGATCTAGCAAGAAGCAGATTGTTTTATCATTGTCTCTCATTTTTCTCTTTTTTTTCTGAAATGAAACTGAAAACTTAAATGAAGCCACCCATAATTTCAAGGTCTGTCTCTGGATCCTTTATGGGATCATAAGCATCATTGTCAGGAGAGATAACTTCCTCTTCATCTATTTTTAACCCTTAAACATATCATGCAATAGAATGGACTGTGACTCTGTCAAGCACACAGAAAGCTCTTCAGTGAGCACTCACAGTTTAAGAAATAGATCCTGTAATTTTAGACTGATGTAAAGAATATGAGTTTTCTACTGGCAGCCCAACTGAAAAGAAAACAGTGCTAAAGTGAAACAAAGGAAGTTGGCAACTAGAGTATTTGTTTGCATGTGCAGCTTTAAGATGACCATATCTATCCCTGGAATGGTAATTATGTGAAACATTTCAAATCGAAACTGTTTAAAACCGAGAAGAAAATTGTATCATACGATACCGATCAAGAATAGAAATCACTGAACGTTCCTGAAAAAAAAATGTTGTGAAAACTTTTCTAGATTTCAGTAATCGATTGCCCCAACCATCTGGTGATACAGAAACTTGGGACCACACATTTGTTTCCTTGTCTGGCCAGTTTGGCAACTTATCACAGGAAGTAATAAAAATCACAGTCCTTTACTAGAAGCACAATAGCAGGACAGGCAGGTTTATAACTGGTCCTGCTGCTTTTGTTGCTGGGAGGTGGGATTTGTTCTTGGTTTCTTTGTTTTCCTTTTTTTTTTTAAATCTTGGAATGAATTATTGGTCAATAAGTAAAACTGCAAAGTTGGGAGAATGAAGCTTAGGGTTATAGAGCAGATTTAATATTTGAATGGTTGTCTCTGAACAGCATTAAGGAAATGTTGAGTACATCATATTTCATCCCCAAAGAAATGCATTCTGCTGAGAACAGTTCTACTGCAGTGTGCTTTGACAATAGGGCTCCCCTTGAAATGTGTCTTGTAATTGCAATTAATGCAAAATTCAGTGACAATGCCGCTTGCCTGTGTAGCTTTCATGGAACCTGTGAGGCCAATACTTAAAGTTCTATATTGTTACTAGTTTCCTACTGGGTACAATTTAAGGTTGATGTGACCTTTACAACCCTAAATGTCTTCAGATCTGGCTGGCTGTGGGACTGTGCCTCCTTCTCTGATCCTGCTTGGTTACTTAGAACAGAAGAGAAGAAAGCAGGAGTTATCTGTAACATACGGTGTAAGGACTGCAACAGCCACTGCATAGGACAAACAGGCAGAAGATTAGCAGAATGCATCCATGAACACCAATTAGCGGTCAGATGACACGATGAAAACTTCTTAATTTCACAACGATGGACAGACTCAACCATAGTTTTAATTGGGAAACTATTACCATCCTGGACTAAGCCAAGTCCAAAAATGCCAGAAAATTCCTGGAAGCCTGGCACGTTGACAAATCTGCCATCAATAGGCAAACAGACGTAAACAACATCTATATATGATTCAAAGAGGCAATGCCAAAAAGGGAACAAAAAGATCAAAACACCCTCAATCAACACCCAGATGAACAGAGATTAATACCAAGATTAGCATTAGACCAACAATCAAGAAGTAAACAATACCCCAAGCAAGCTACCAGTCTATTAAGCAGCCCAGTCAAGGAACCACCAAGACCACTCCCGTTCCTACTGATGGGGCAAGCCACCAGAATATAAAATGAGAGCAAGCCCCACTCCTTACCAGCACTGATTTTATTATCTAGTTTGGTAATGAAATGTTTGCAAGAAAACAACAAAGCTCAGATAGCACCAAGGACCCCTCATTTCAACACTGAGCTACAAATATTCCTCTCTATTGATAGTCACTGTGTTTAGTTGGTATGGTTTTGGGGTTGTCCTATTATATGATATTTATTAATTTAACTTTCATTGTCTGTGTTGGCTTTGGTTCTGTGTTAGAAATAAATTACTGGTCAAGAGAAGGTCAAGATTCAACTTTAGACATCTTTAATAAAAGACACCATTTTTCAAGGCTTCTATTTAAGTGGTAAAGCCACTAGCTATTAGGAGTAGACTATTAGTAGACCTATAGACTGATTCAACGTAAAACCGCTTCCGATGCTCCCATCAATCACTCCCCAAACCTTTGCAGGCACTGTGAGAAAAGTGTGACCTGCCTTCCCTTCAGCATGGTTACATAAGGCCAAACCAGACAAAGCCTGTGTCTTTTGTTTTCTGCCGGGAGGGTGCAGATAAGACCAGAAGCAACCCAGAGAGGAGTTAATTAAAGAAAAACATGAGGTAGAAGTTTTCATCTTACTTGGGGGAAAGATATTAACTCTTACATGTAGCAATTCTGCTTTTGTTGCAGTGGGATTCTAACCTGTCCTCTTCAATAATTTTCACCATAAAGCAAAATCAGTTGTCAGGAAAACTCATTTGGGGGCATTAATCAAAATGGATTAGAATTAGATGCATTAAGGCTACCCTGCTTAGCATAGCATCAAAGAGATCTTTTCCTTTCCAGCTTCATGGGCTGCATCATTGGCTTTGAAATCCTGTAGCCAGCCAGATATGCATTGGAGTGACACATTTGTTGTGTGGACATAACCGCTTAATCCCTTATACATTTCTGTCTCTATTATTGGCGATATAATTGGGGTAAGAATGATGGTATATTCAAATATTAGAAGAGTTCAGTCTCTATTTAAGATCCCAAATAGTTCTTTCGCTTTAACCATCATTAATGATCAAGTATTCCATGTGAACAAAACTTCTCATCTCATCTATTAAGTTAGGACTCGTGTACAATTAATTATAGCCCACATATATGGATTTGCAATTATGCTTCTAAAGCCAGAAGGCTTTTTTCTATTTCAGTGTTATATTATGTTCTACCCCATCTTATTTTAAGGAGACAAACATGAAATTAAGATGAGATCTTTAAAACTAATTATAACTTCCTCTATCTACTCTCAAAGTGGGTAGAGTTTTACTTTTAATTTATATCAAATATTTTTAAAAGCCTGTAAGAGCTTGGGGACAAAATGTTCATTGATTACCCTTATTTTCTTTCTTTACATCCTATGCCAACACATATATTTGTCTCTTTGGTCTGTCCATGTCATTGTCCTAATGCAGGTATGCAAGAATTCTAAAATATTAGAATGAGATGGGATCATATTTTGATGTGTTCGATTTATCACTACAAATGAAAAGTAGTGATTCACCTCATTTTTCCAAAATTTGCACTTGATTTTTGAAAATAAATACATTAATAGAAGTAAAAGTAATAGAGAATATAGAAAATATTTAAAAATTCTAGAATTTATCATACCAGATATTTGTAAATAATAATCAGATTTGTATCAACTTTATTATCTGAATTCTGCTCTTAAGACTTTGATCAATGCTAACATGTTTTTCTATGCCAATCTATAAATTCAGTTGCTTCTATTTTTCTTTTTGTACTATATAGTGTATATACTAACCATTTTTGCATTAATAGTGAATTCTTATGCTATAATGCTTTGAACACTACAAATTATATTTTGTATTCACAATTAATTTGGTGAAAGCGAGCACATGTCTACTTTCATCTTCAATATTTTTCAGCTGATAAATATTTCATTATATTAAACATATCAAACTTCATTTCCCCTTGTGGCCAACTAAAGACCTACAACAAATTAACAAGGAATCATTATTTATATGGCTGGAATATCTATAATAGTTTGGATGCCATCAAATTGAAACCAAGTACTGTACTTCAAAGTTTAAGCATCAATTCTCTATTGTCTTGGCCACCATGCCTCCAATTGGAATAGAAAGTTTAATACTATAGCTAAGATACAAAACCTAGAATGCTCCTGATTTCTGGGGAATCAGCTAACCCTGGAAAACCAATTCCTTGACATGGCTGGCAATAAAGAACTTAAGAACTTCTCAGCATGAGCAATCTGATGAAAAGGAAATCCAAGGTTAACTATCTGTGTGTGATTTCCTATTCACTTGCCTCCACAATTCTCACCCTGTGTTTATTGGGAATTGGTCTGGAACAGCAGGTAGCAGCCAACTAGACTTTAATCTGAAATACAGTGGATCTATATCTTTAAACTAATCAGTGTGAAGGGTTGTCCAGTTTATGTTGAGTAAAAAGATCAACCAGGTAAGGCTTGATTTAAATATAAAGAAGTAAAGGAAGTTTGAAAGGAATCTTGAAGTTTTCCATCACTTCTCCATTGGGCTAAAATCCTTACTATTTTATTAATTTGATTGATGGATGGATTGATTGATTAATTAATTAGTTCTATAAGGGTGCCCAACTTGTAAAAAACTAACTCCAGGTGGTACACAATAAATTAAAAAAATCACTACAACAAAACTCCACACAAAATAACAACCAAACCACAGTTGGGGCACAGCAATATATGCTCCACCTTGTGGATGAATTTCTCTCACATCCTAACCTCCACATTTAACAGAACATCATATTAGTTTAAGTTGAATGACTCTCTGTCTTAAAGATCAGCATAAGTAAACACTGTACAAATTAATATCCTCTTTTTGTCTCCTTTGTTGGTGATGCAGTTCTTTTAATAGTACCCTAAATGTCAGACTTTTCCCCAGATCAGTTTTGTCTAAATTTTATAGAAGAGTTGTGTTGTCATTATAGGAGATATAGCATTCACTTTTTCTTGATCAGATTATGTGAGCTTAAGGAGTCCTCTACTATTAAAAGGCACTTAGTCTAGCATTTTAATTTTCCAAATTCTGATGCCAGTTCCTTGATGGTGTGTGGGAAAGATCTTGGGAAACTAGCCCAAGAAATGCTCTCTAGGGAATGATTGGATAAGAGACAGCATGGCCACAGCAGGATAGCAGGCAGGGCAAGAAGCTCCAAAGAGACCCTCTGAAGTTTCTCAGACTATAAAAGAGATGGTGGAGGAATTGTATTTTTAAATTTGCAGGAGTCTGTCAATGTACATTTACAACAAAGTAGAATTTGCTCACCTGATTGTGTTTCCTATCTGGTCTACCCAGTAACAATCTTGCAAGTCTGCAAGTACAATTCTCCCATCATCTCCTTTACAGTCTGAGAGATTAGGTGAGTCTTCATGGATACCTGGGGAATTCTGGGAGTTGAAATCTATACATCTTAAAGTTGCCAAGTCTGAGAAACACTATCCTAAATATTCTGCTACCTAAGGACTAGCTGTCATAGACACTGATGCTCTCATGGGGATATGTTGTTTTGCTTCTTCATGAAGGTTGGTAGTCTTTTTCTACAAAAGAAGTCCATGGAAACCATACCAAATTGTAAGAGCTTTCTCAAAACTTTCATCAGAATTCTACGTGCATTAGATTGAATGCAAGTCCTAGATTTCAAAGTAGTATCTTTCAGTGACCCTGAGAGAGATCTCCAACTATTCATGCATTTTCTAAATAATCTGTCATGATCACAAAGAGGCACAGTGCTCACTCTGTGGATATTTATTGGCTGGGTTGACCTTTTAACACTGTGACAAACAACACTCTTCAGAGGGGAGTGTAAACAAGCTGTTTTCCAGCAAAAAAAAAATGCAATTCAGTTGCTTAACTTTCTTCTCCACAGGGAGCCACAGACACTCATCCCCTCCCTTCCATTTACAAAGACAATGACCAAGATATTTTGCCTTATTTTGAGATTCAAGAGCCTTCTTCATAAAATGTATCTCCGTGGTAATGTTAGCTTTACTCAGAAAAAAATATACCGGTAAGCATTTTATACAAGACAGCTCTTTCAGGTAAACTCTCAAGATATACATATATCTGACAGAATCACCAACAAAATGATGATGCTCTATATGAGGTATTTTGTTTTATTGCTGTAAATGCCCTATAATATACATTGAAACAATGCCATCTCAGATCGAGTATTATTGTTGAACAGAGCATTAAACCCGGTTTCCATGTCTGCTAAAATAACTTTTGTTCAAAACACAAAGGATTTGAAAGAGACAAGAGTAAAAGAAGATAGGTATCACTTTTCATTGTTTCATGTGATTATCTGATTTATATCCAAGATAAATGTTGAAGTGACTGAATATTTGTACTTAGGCAATGATCTTTGATACAAGAATTAGACTATTGACCACATTTTAATATTTCCATCTATTAAAAGTTTGGAAGATGTGGAATGTCCTGAAAGTGTTTCTATGTGAACATCTCCATTCTTCAACTGAGAAAAGAATTTAATTGCTGCACTTAAGAAGCTACACTTATGATTGGATGATGTGATAAAATACAGGCTAATTATAAACAACTTTTCCAGTGCATTATGGAAAAAAAGAAAACATTCTTTCTTATATAATAAGGTTTATTAGTTTTAGAAAAGGTTGAATGAAGGTCTCATAGGGAGGTTTAATTTGAAATCTGGGTTCATGTTGTTTTAAACACATCCTCAAACATCCTACAGTTAACTGTTGAGAAAACCTATTCAATACTTTGAAGAATGGCATGGGAATTTCTACAATGTGATGGTCAAGAACATATATCAAGCATTCAGAGTTCTCAGAAAAAATAATCTATTTTCTTTGGATCATGCATTGCAGGTTGCAACAGAGGATGCAAACTCACATAAAATTATATTATCCTGGATAAAAATTTCTTGCACTATCTCAGGTCTATGTGTGACAAACCATTATCATTGCGGTATGTTGGAACAGTGCCATCACTGGAGGTTTTCAAGAAGAGACCATTTGTTTGGAATGGTATAAGGTCACCTTCTCAAGCAGAGAGTTAGACTAGAAGATCTCCAAGGTCCCCCAAGATCTGGAAAATTGACACTATATTATGATATTTTAATATATGTAATGCAGCTTTCATTTTTTCCATATTAAATATTTTTAAATAATCCTTTTTCAAACTATGACACAATTAGAAGAACAAAGTATTGTTGTTAACATTCCACCAATCAGGGGCCTTGAGAATGTGGATTCAACCATCAAGCAATTTTTTAATGTTCTAATTAGTTCCATATCATGAGAAAATGAAGTTTCTTGATTGGGTGAAATAACATATTTTCTACAATCAGACTGGCTGTCAGGGTTCCAAGTAACACCCCCAACAGAATCAAAACTCCAAGGCAGGCATTTCCTCAAAGCTTGAATTTATTAGAGATGGCATATTGGCATATTTCATTTATCCTCTACATTCTATAAAACTGGGAATGTATATTAAAAAAAAGCTGTCTTTTTTTAAAGATCAAGAAGAAAAAAGATGAAAGGTCCTTTAAAAAAATGGTTTGTAATTGTTACTGTATTTCTGCTCTTTCCTGTATTTCCTTTTCCCCAATAGGCCCATGATTTGGCTTCATTGCTTTCTTAATTATTTTCTCTCAGAGAGTGAGAGAATACCGCCCACCTACATCATGTCTTGACAAATTACAGTGTTTATTTTTTACACAAAGTATCAACACAACACATATTCCAAAGGGCATTCTGATGAATGACATAAGAAGCGTCAAATATATTTCAAATCCTAACTTGGAAAATGATGATAGTTACCACTATCACCATAACGCGTTTTGTGGGATTTACCATGTATTTCTATAGTATTAAACATTAATCACGGGAGAATATTTACTCTAAGCCTGATTGGAATGTGGCAGTATTACCCAATTTTGCTTCCTTTTCAACATGCTGTGAAATGTGCTTTACCATGTTTGAATCATTCCAATTTACTACTATTATTTAAATAATAGTTATTTTTTTATAACTTCTCATAGTTAATAATTGGCCCAATTCAGATTATTAAATGCATGGCCTCCATAAACATACACTTGAACCATAATTAAACCAGGAAATTCTAAACTGAAAATGATCTGCTTTTTTTTCCAAGTTGCAAATATGTGGATATCTGCTTTTGTACATCATAATATTAAATCAACAAAAAGACTAGGTTCACATATCACACACATATTAAGCTACAAAGAAGCAAGCTACATTATACTTTAGAATAAGGTGTAAACCAAGCAAGATATCCTGGTTTGATTTGGTCGTTTCTGGAGTGAGACAAGACATAACATTTATTATTATTTATTAATTTTGTTTGCCACCCATGTTGCCACAGGCAACTCAGATGATGGTTATCTGGAGATTTTAATTTGACTGCTGGAGAAGCAAAGGAGAAGCAAAGAAGCTGCAGGCATGGCCAAAATCTTGCCTTCTTTAAATTATTTTTTAAATATATATTTTTAAATGTTCCCTTGACTATCTCATCTGTTCATATCCCACTCTGCCAGGTTCAGTGGGAAATCTATCCACTTATAACTTCTATCTAATCTGGTTGGGTCTTTGGTGGATCTTGAATAATGAAAATAACCTTTCTTCTTGCCTGAAAAATGTAAGTTTATTTTTGAGATTTAGGAGAAATGGATGGATGAAGAGAGCTATAACCTATTCCTATAAGACAGGGATGTCAAACTCAAGGCCTGCGGGCTGAATCCGGTATAAGGGGTGCTTAGATCTGGCCTGCAGGGCCACCCTGGAAACAGTGAAGGAATGGCCCATGGTGCGTATGCCAGCAAAAGTGGAGCTTGGGAGGGCCACCCGGTACCCTCCTGAGCTCTGTTTTATGGCAGAGCACTTGGGCCACCACAGGTGCCCCTGACATGAGTGACGTTGAGCTGG
>JANHFL010002336.1:139930-154158 GCA_032468155.1 Oxyrhabdium leporinum
GTTTAATTCCAATACTTAAAATCTATAGGGTCACTAGGAGTTGCCATAATCCATTCCAACACCACAAATGTGCAGGGTTTTCTCCTCAAAAGTCCCTCATATTATTGTCTAATCTATTAAAAAAAAACATCGTACTTTTCAGAGTATAAGACACTCTGAAGTATAAGAGGCACCTAGGTTTTGGGGAGCAAAACAAAAGGGGGGAAAATCTGCCTCTACCTACCTCCCAGCAATTTGCCTCCTTGCAGCAAACAGCAAAAACTCTCTTTCAATTTGAGCACAGCCCAATTAGCATAGCAGCTGATTTTCGGCCTCCCGAAGATCAGCTGTTTCAGGCTGCAGGGATCTCCATAGCAAGGGGGGGAAAATCTTCCTCTGCTTCCCAGCAATTTGTCTCCTTGCAGCAAACAGCAAAAACTCACTTTCAGCTTCAGCATAGCCTGATTAGCATAAGCTGTTAGCTTTTTGGGAAGAAAAACAAGGAAATTTTTTTTGCCTCCACCTCCCAGCAATTTGCCTCCTTGCAGCAAACAGCAAAAAGAATCGACCTCCCGACCATTAGCTGTTTCAGGCTGCAGGAATCGCCATCGCCTATTGCCGCCTCCGTGTGCCCCATTTTCAGCCTCCGCGTCCCCCATTTTCCGCCCGTTCTGATCCCCGCCGCCCAGAAAATGGGGGGGGGCGTAGGTGGCAATAAGCAATGGCGATCCCTGCAGCCTGAAACAGCTGATCGTCGGAGGCAGATTCAAGCAAAAATCAGCTGCTTCTGCTAATCAGGCTGGGCTGAAGAGAGTGTTCTCCCAGCGGGGGCGGTGTTGGGCGGAGAGGGGCGGGGCCAGCCAGGAGTGGGATTTGGGGTACACCAAACTCCGCAGAGTCTTAGCAAAGGGTTCGCCCAAACCCCTGCGAACCCCCAGCAGCCCATTCCTGCATACAGTATATTAAATGCTCTATTATTTGTTGTTATTCAAGGAATCCTGGTGATGTAATTTTTTAAAAAAATATTGCCTATTTTTGTCTGTTTTAAATGGAGATACCACTGAGTTACAGTCCTTCCTTTTTAGTGACAGCAGTTAACATAAGAAGCCTGAAGGTGCTTTTATTGGGTATCTGGTTTTTTAAATAGTTTCTTGTGTAAAAATGCTAATCAAGAAGCATGTTGATTGTTTGGAGCGGAGGAATAAGAATCTGCAATTCTGTTTCATTTAGATCCGGGGTGTTAAACTCAAGGCCCGCGGGCTAGATTCAGCCAGCGGGATATTTAGATTTGGCCTGCGGGGCTACCCTGGAAACAGTAAGGACCGGCCTGCGGTGCCTCTGCCAGCGAAAATGGAGCTTGGGAGGGCGCCCCTCCCAAACTACTTTTTTGCTGGCAGAGTGTTGCAGGAGGTCATCACAGCCAAAAATGTAACTCGGGAGCCCATTTTCGCTGGCAGAATGCTCAGGCCACCAGAGGCGCCCCCGACACGAGTGACGTCAAGCTGGCCATGCCCACCCTGGCCATGCCCAGCCAGCCCCTCGAGGTCAAACACAACTCTGATGCGGCCCTCAATGAAATCAAGTTTGACATCCCTGATTTAGATGAACTAAGCTGGCTTCAGAAGCATTCCCATTCATGAAGTATTTCAGAGAACATACTATGCCCATAATAATTATAGACATGTTACAGGTTGCCCACCTGCTTTCTGCTGCTTCTGAAAAAATGTGTCAGGTGGGTTTGAGATAGATACATACATACATAGCATACACATTACTAGAATGAAACAGAGACAATTTCTCTGGTCGGCTCTTACTTAAACTAAAAAGACCAGATAATGGGGAGAACGGTAATTTATGGTAGTTAGAACCACTATCTACCGTGCCTTGAGTGAGTGCATGCTTGTTTCTAGATCTGTTTTTTTTCTAAAGCAAATCCCTTTGTGCAATGGAACTTATTCTTTAATATTTAAGTTTGCAGCATATAGCAGCATTTGAATTATAATTCACTTTCTACATTGCTGAATTGTAACATTATTTCTTGCATTTATTAGTTTCTTAAAGTTCTCTACTCTTTTACAAGACAAACACAAACTAATGGTGTATAATAAAAATCTGCTCATCATCACTGGAATATATTTCCAATACTTTTTAAAATGCATTCCAGTTGAGAACAAAGAATCCTATTTCTCTAAAAAGCCCATATTTTAAGGACATGCTGAAGTCCCAGGTATCTTGATATACTTATAATTGTCATGTACTTATAACATAAGTGTTATAAGTACCATGGCATTCCAGATCTTTAGCCATGTCATCTTTACAACTACAGCATCTGGAAACTGACTTCCTATGTGGAGAGATTTCATGTGCACATTCCCAACTCCATTATAAAAGCATAAACATATAAATTCACTTCCATGACCTCAATTTTCACAGAAATATGATGGAAAAAGTCAAGAACCCAAAAAATGTCCACTATGCAGTTGAAGCTAAAGAGCCTACCAAACAGCTTTGAACTCTGAAAATCCATCATGATGAATTCCAGAGATGAGGGCTCTCCACCAAATATGTCAATTTAGTTTATCTAAGAAATGTTTGCAAAATAGAGAACATGAACTAGGCAATGTTCTTTTCACTTAGCATAGCAGTCATGCAAAAGTATCTACTAAAAGGACTTGGGACAGCGATCCTGTTCAAATAATCCACAGAATAAACTTGTAAAATTCAGTACTGTCTTTGATCTTGCCTTTGCAAGTTACTTTAGAAAGTCAGCATATGTAACTACATCGTTTATGCATAGAATATCTAAAGTGCAAACATCTAAATGATAGCAAAGAGATTCCCAAAATCTAACTTTATATTTTGTCTTTTAGTGGATTTTTGTAATCCAGGCAGAGTAGTCCTAATAATAGAACAGAATAACAGTTAGAAAGGACCTTGATGGTCTTCTAGTCCAGCCCCCCCTCTCCCACTGAAGCAGGAAACAATGTCTTCTTAAACCCTCCAATGTTGGAGCACCCACAATTTCTAGAGGCAAGTTGTTCCACTGATTAATTGTTCTGTCAGATAATTTCTCCCTAGTTCTAGATTGATTCTCTCCTTAATCCGTTTCCATCCATTATTTCTTGTTCTGCCTTCAGCTGCTTCGGAGAATAGATTGACCTGTCTTGTTTGTGGTAGCCCTTTAGATATTGGAACACAGCTATACTGTCACCCCTAATCCTTCTTTTCATTAAACTAAACATACCAAATTCTACAACTGTTCGTCATATGTTTTAGCCTCCAGTACCCTAATTATCTTTGTTGCTCTTCTATGCTCTCTTTCTAAAGTCTCAACATATATTAAATTACGGCAAGCAAAACTGGATGCAATATTTCAAGTGTGGTCTTACCAAGGCATTATAATGTGGTATTAACACTTCATGTGATCTTGATTCTAGTCCTCTGTCAATGCAGCCTAGGATTGTGTAGGCATTTTTGGTATCTGCAACACACTGCTGGCTCATATTTAAGTAATTGTCCATTAGGACTCAAAGATCCCTCTTGCAGTTACTACTATTGAGCCAGGTACCACTATTCCATATTTGTGCATTTGGTTTTTCTTGTCTAAATGTAGAACCTTACTTTTCTCTAGATTGAATTTCATTTTGTTAGATAGGGCCAGTGTTCAAGTCTGCTAAGATCCTTCTGTATCTTGAGCCTATCTTCTGGAGTGTTGGCTATTCCTGCCAGTTTGGTGTTGTCTGCAAATTTGATGAGTTCCCCTTCTATCCCCTCATCTAAATGATTCATGAAGATATTGAAGAGTACTGGGTCTAAGGTCTTGGGATACCCCACTGCAAACATCCCTCCATGTAGATGCAGTTCCATTAAAGACTACACGCTTCTTTCATGATATTGCGCCTTGCCTAGAAAAATCAAGCTGCAGTAAACTAATCCTTAAAGTACTAAGGGATCACTTGCCTAAAAAGAAAGTAAAAGCAATAAGTGTCTTCCTATATCTGGAGTGCAAAACTATGGTTTTAAAAATTATAGTAAGTAGCATCATCTTGCAGAATGTGGTTGATTTTGAAAAGCTAAACATGATTGGAGCTGGTTAGCACTTGCATGGGTAATTATCAGTAAGCCCCAAGGCTGCAGATAGACTAGAAAGTTGAAAGGACATTCAAAGAAGACAGTGGCAATCTACTTCTATCTTATTGCCAGGAAAATGCCATGTATTCACCAAGAGCTGAGCCAAAACTGAAGGAGCTTTGACTCTCATTTCTGTTGGGTCATGTTTAGTACCTAGTGACCAGGTTCTTTTTTTCTTTTATATTTATATATCAAATTTGGAAACCTCTCATCTCACTTACAGAATGACTCTGGGCGGTGTATAATTAAAACATAAAACCATATATAAATATTACATTCCCGTAGGAGGCAATTAAAACAGGAATAAAATAATTCAAAATTGAAACTTAAAAAGCCAGGGGAGGTCCTGTAAGGCACTGATCTGCGCTCCTCTGTGAGCCCCAAGCAAGATATCAGAGTCAAGTCAAAGGTTGGGGAATGAGTGGACCCACATTGTCTCTGTGGTGGGAATGTTCCAAAGGATGGGAGCAACAGCAGAGAAGGCTCTTTTCTAGATCCCACCTGTCGGAATTCTTTGAATGATGGAGTCTGTAATATATTTTCCTGACTAGGTGGGACAGCTGATGTAATATCTTCAGTAGCTAATTACAGGTAGTCCTTGACTTACAAAGCTCATTTAGTGACTGTTCAAAATTACAGTGGCACTGAAAAAAGTGACTTATGACCATTTTTCACACTTATGATCATTGCAGCTTCCCCATGGTCACATGAACAAAATTCAGATGCTTGGCATATTTATGATGGTTGCAGTGTCACGGGTCATGGGATCGCCTTTTGTGACTTTCTGACAAGCACTGTGTTGCTAACTTAACAATTGCAATGATTCACTTAACAACAGTGGCAAGAAAAGTCATAAAATGGGACAAAACTCACTTCACAAATGTTTTTCTTAAAACATAAATTTTGGACTCAATTGTGGTCATAAGTTGAGAACTACCTGCATTCTTTTATCCTTCCATTTAATCAAGTACAGAGGAAAATATCATAGCAAATGTATATTTCTGTTCCTCTTTAAAGAGATCATTGTCCCATTCCCCAACTTACAATGTATGCTACGTATTCAGTATCAATAATCTTAGAAATATTATCTCTATCCAAATCTTCTTGAGTGCTTCTGCAACAGAAGTCAACCGTAGGCCTAGTTTTGATGTTATTCTTCATTTTCTCTTATTGTATGACATTTGCTTATTCCTCCTGTTTATCAGCGCTCTTCTGATCATCAATGCAGGGACCCAAATGATTTTGAATTCTGAAAATATGTTGGTATTCTCATGAAAGAGTTTTTGAGAAAGGGATGCCCATTTAAGAAAGACTATTATGAGGGGACAGGGCCTGGCAAATTGCATCCATTTATTATTAATCCATAGAAAGTGGATTTTGACTTTACAGAAGGTGAAAACAACCAGCATCCGTTTGGTTTCTTAACCAAATGCCAGCATGAATCTGCTTAGCGAACTGAAGGGTTGCATCACCAACAGTGATGCAAATGTTGAGATGCAGATGGTTTGAGATTGATGCAAGTACAAACAGCCCACAACAGGATACCTGTGAAAAACCACACTGCTTAGGAAAAAGTAATTTTATTGAGTAAGGAATAAGTTACAAACCTACCAACAAAATGAAACACAACTAGTAGTACCACTTCTTAGGCCAGCTGGGCAAAAGCCCAAAAAATGTTGCATTCCAGAACAAGGAGGGGGGGGGGGAGAGATTTTGCTCTTAGAAAAAGTTCAGACAAATTTTACATTTTTGATGGTCTGTCTCTGAAATGATCTTGACATACCAGGAATTATCTCTAGGACTTCTGTATATGCTCTGCCTCATTTGTGCAATCATCTGGCTCATGTCCACTCCCTTACCTTTGGATATAGAGTGGCCAAATTCCTTATTGGATGTCTTTTAATTTTTAATGCACATGTATCACTTTGGAGCAGGAAGAAGTACAATGGGTTTTAATGAAGATTGCACAAAACTTTTCCTGGAGACAGACGTGGATCCAAACAAACATACAGAAAACATTTCTTTCATTACAAACTTTTGTTTCAACCTCTCTTGCCTCACTTCCCTAGTTATTATGCTACAAAGGAGAAGCAACAACCCAAACAATTGTATGTTCAAAATGTTTGGACTCCATTTTAAAAGATAGCAAAACAAAACTAATCCTTCTCAAAGCCGCTTCTGGTTGCTGTTATTTAATTATTAACACTTGTGCATGCAGGTTGGATTATAGAAATGATTTTTTTAAAACCACCCATCAGACTTTGCCCCGTAATCCTTCAGCAGACTAAAGTAAACACATGTTCTTTTTTCTACAGCTTGGATGTATCACTGGCATTTGTTTGATATCTCTGCCTGCTGTATTTTAAAAGCGGTGATGATAATTTATTTTAACTTGCTTTGCTTGTATTCAACATGCCAAGGTGGTAAACCCATGTTATTACATTCTATTCATACATGGACAGCAATGAAAAAAGGCAAAATGTTCAGAGTATCTCATTCACATTTTAATGAAAAAAACTGATGATGATACACTTCCAAGTATTCATGAATAAGCTCAACATTTTCATTTAGGCTTCAGTGATTTTGCAATAGGATGGCTAACTAAGTGTTAAAGTCCACCGATAAGCTTAAAAAAAGTTTAAAATGTTATTTATTAATTCTTATTTGGTTTGGAAATATATATGTTGTCCTTGAGGTGTCCAGACCAGAATAAATGAAGTAATAAAAATAGTATACTGGATAATAATGTGATATGAAAAAAAATGAAAGCATCATTAATGACATAATCCAGCCTTCCTGAAACTGGGTCCTTGTAGGTGTTTGGAGACTACAGTTTGCAGAAATCCATGTTAGTAACTTCATGGAAATTCTGGGAATTGTCAAACAGCACAATTGGAAACAACCAAGACAAGGAAGTTTTGCCTAATCATGGGGATGCTGTCCTGAATAAATAGCTCAAGTTTGGTATATTTATGGAAGCATGATAGATTCTCTAATCAGACTTATATGTCTACGGTTAGTAATAATATATTGTAAATAATAATATGTGAGCAATTGCATTTGAGCGCAAAAAGAAAAAAAAAGAGGAACTATAGCTGTTACCAAAGGGGTGGAGGGAAGAGATGAAATAGCAGATACAGCAAAAACGGTACAAAATATATAAACTGAAAAAGGAAGAATTCTAGACAAAAGTAACTATCTTCAGATACTGAGCCAATTGTATTTAGGTGAAACCGAACAAGGAAATCAGAAACAGGTTTGGCTCCCTTTGTGGCCCAGAAAACACTAGGAGCAAGCAGCTTATCAAATTACATTACATCATCAGAGTTTACTCTCACTTGCAAAACCATGGCCTAAAGCCATGTTATAGCCTTAGACTATTTTTTTTCATGGAATTTGCTGTCTCCAAAGATGCTGGACAGCGGGCTTCTTCTTTAATTCAGGATTGTCTTGGATTATAAATCATACACTTCCCAATTAGCGAGGTTGGAGAAGGTTAGAGAAGACCACTTTAAAGAGTAATTGAGGGTGGACACTTGTGGGTAGCAGTCAGTTCTGAAGTCCCAAACTGAAAGATGGCAACTAGTTTTTCATTGGGCTTTTTATGTAACACCAGCTCCTTCTGATAGTTGATTTTGTCATTGTTTTTCATTCGCTAGATCATATCCGACTCTTCGTGACCACAGAATGCCTGGTCCCCTGTCCTCCACTGGCTGTTGGAGTTTGCCCAAATTACATTTATTGCTTCAATGACACTGTCTAACCATTTCATCCTCTGCTGTCCGGGGGTGGGCTGCTACTGGTTCGCACCGGTTTGGGTGAACCTGTTGTTAATTTTATAGCCAGTTTGGCGAACCCGTAGTTCCCATCCCTGGCAGGCCCCCCCCACACCACCCAGCCCCACCCCAAACTCCCAGTGTAGCCCGTTTTGGATCACAGATAAGAGAAGGGCCTGTGCAGAGGCTCAGGGGAGCCCCCCCCAGAAGTTCCAGAGAGCCTCCGGAGCCCAGAGAGGCTGTTTTCGCCCTCCCAGAGGCTCGAGGAAAGCCTTTGGAGTCCGGGGAGGGTGAAAAAAGCCCTCCAGAAGTTCCAGAAGGTTGGAAATGGGCCTTGACTAGGCCATGCCCACCATGGCCACGCCCACCCAGCAACCGAGCAGAAAACCGGTTGTTAAATTTTTTGAAGCCAATCCCTGCTGCTGTCTCCTTTTCCGTTTGCTTTCAATCTTTCCCAACATCAGAGTCTTTTCCAATGAGTCTTCTCACTTGGTAGCCAAATTATTTGAGCTTCAGTATCTGTCCTTCCAAAGAACAGTCAGGGTTGATTTTCTTTGGGGTTGAGGTAGTTGATTTGCACAAACGCAAATCGAAACATACACCAATCACTTGTGAATTCATTTTCCAATGAGCGTCCTCCATAACATTTTCCTCAGCAACTCACCCTGAGCCTGGCTTATATGTACTAGCTTAACAGAACGCGCCCAAAATCTGGGAATCGTGACTGCCAGGAAATTGAATTTTGACTAATTTTATAAAAGGTTTTATGACATAAAAATCATCATAAAGCAGTTCATGACATAATTCAAAATGTCATAAAACATTTCCTGATGACAACTCCTAATGTTTGACTGTGTTAACATGATCTATTTCTCAAGAGGTGTGGATGTTTGCAATGTCAATCTGTAGATTCTTGCTGAATTTTTCAAATATTACGCAAAATACTTAGGGAAGAAATAAAACTTTGATAATGTGATTATAAAGACATAACTATGTGGTATTCATAAGGATATCAGGTAAACAATAATAAGTATAGTATTTCATATGAAACGTACATTAGATAAGCAAGTTAATATTGAACATTACCTCAACATGGGGTTTTTTTTCAAATTAGGAATGGTATGTTAAGCAGATCTAGCAGTTATTATAAATATTTATTATACCCCTTTTGAAATAGTAAAATATTTGAAAAGCACAGTGAAAGTTAACCGTAACCAGTTATATTTTTTTCAATGGCTTGCTTCAGCCAGATTTAAGCACTTTAAACCTTAATTTCAATGAGAGGTATTTCAATGTATGCTTAATACTTTAATTTAAATGAGAAAGCTGTCTTGTAGATTTAAAAGTCACAGGAGTGGTGCAAAAAATCTACTTTTTATGATAACAGATCAGTCTGATAATTAATTGGCCAGGATTGATGACACCTTTCTGTTACTGGTAATGGGAGCAGAAACAAAACCACCTATCTTAAAATTGATCTTTGAGATGCAAAAAAACCTTTCTTGCTTTTCTCTTCCCCTCAGAGTCAAATTTTAGCAAATTTTCCTACTTGTTACAGAAAGTGCTATCTGTTTTTCCCACTAGCCAACTGCTCAGCTGGCCTACAAAGAAAAGATACTTGAATTCTTTCTGCTAAGGGGCAGGCAACTACTGCTCTCTTTGAAGCAGTGTCCCAGAAATATAACATACCTAAATGCTGAATGGTGATACATAAATTTTAAACCCTTCTTAGTTTCATTGTTTGGCCCTGATGTTCTTTTGCAGTTTTTCTCAACCTTGGCTACTTTAAGTTGGGTTGACTTCAAAACCCAGAATTGCCCAGTCACCATTTTAAGACCACTGCAAAAAGTTATAAAAGTAGATCAGTGATGTGGGTGCCTAGACTTAAAACTGTTATAACAAAAATTCCAGGCTCCATAAGTCAAGGACTAATCAGTTCCTTTAGATTTGAAGATTTATTTCTCATATGGCACATTCATATCATTTTTCAGTAAAAAGGAACATAGGAGTAAAATACAAAACCAAGAAAATCTGAAACCTTAACACAAAGATTGCAAACATATACTCAAGTAGCAAATATAATTTTTACTCCATTTGTTGCAGCCAGAAAATCAGAGAAATCTCCATTATAGGCTCTGTTTTGACGTTCTGTCATTGTGTGTTGGATAGTTTGTTTTTCAGCCTGACAATCACAATTCAGTGATGGTATTTTGCCCCTCTTATAGAGGACATCTGTGCATCTATAATGACCAGTGCAAATGTAGTTCAAAATTGTCCATATTGCACAGGGCTGGTCAAGTCCAGGTGATTTTTCCAAGATGCAGGGAAAGCTTTGTCATTGTGGGGGGCAATTTTCTATCCAGTGTTGATTCCACATATTGTGAGTGTTGAAATAATCTTTTACAAATACTTTAGCAGTAGACATGGCTGGGTATTTAGATCTCAACCTGTTTTATTCCAAACAGATCAGCATTAGCAGCTTGGAATTATCAATAATCTTTGAAGAAACGTTAAGTATTTCACATTTAAACAATTTAAAACACTCACTTGATTTAGTAAAAAAATACTTTTGGGATCTACTGGATTTCTCAAAGAATATTTGATTAAAGTTGGGTCCCATGCTTTCTGTACTAGAGATGTGGCACATTTGAAGAAGCTGTAGTGCAGATGTTATTATCATGTCCTCTGATAGTTTCTTATAGCTTAGATATTATCATTATCATTATTATCATTATCATTATTATTGTTGTTGTTGTTGTTGTTGTTGTTGTTGTTGTTGTTGTTGTTGTTGTTGTAATGAACTGGGTTTTTAGAAGGAAGTTAAGATTCAAGGATGTCAATGTACTGTTAAAGTATATACTCCAAAAAATTGGAGTTTATTAGTTTAGATAAATTGTGCCTCAACTATTATGAAAGAAGTGATCATGGACTACTGGAAAGATACTTATGTAACAGAAGTTGGTTCAAATAAATGTTAATTCAGCCTTTGAATTAGCTTTATTTCAACAGAAAGGCAAGCTCAGATCATACATCTATCTAGTCAAATTTAACTCATTATTAAAATTTTAACATAACAATTTGTATAAATATATAATTAAGACTTTTTAACAGAAGATGATGAGAGGAAGTACCCTAGAAACAGTCTTTAAGAACCAGTAAACCAGGAGATAAATAAGCTTTTTGCTTTTAGGGTTTGCCATTGCCCCTAGGGATTACCCGTTGAAAGACACACGTGTAGTAAGCATGGCAAATCTGGATTGTGACAGTGTAGCCAGAGCCAAAAGTAAATGGAGTCACCTATTATCACTCTTTTTGAAAGCTTTATTTATAATGCCTTTCCAAGGCTTTCTTCTTTTCTCTCTTGCTTCTTTCTTTGGAGCACAGAAGGATCAGTCTTCCTTGAAATGCCTGCTTGCAAAGGGCTCTTAAAATTAGACTACTTTGAGGCCTGCATGAAATTCAGCCGAGAAGCACCTGTGGCAATAAAGCCACACAACCACACCCTAAACTAAAATGGCTCAAAGGCAACACTTTTATATGCCACTTCACATTTTAAAAGATACTTCAACTAATTCTGCCTGCAAAAGTCCTCAGTATCAGCTGCAGCTGACTATCCGAAGCTGAACGGACGTTGCTGCTTTTCTCTCACTGCAGTTTTCTGAGTGCACGTTTTTACTGTTACATTTTTATGACTGGTGATTCTAAATGATCTATAATATAAAATAAATCGGTGTGATAATATAAAGTGATCAGAGATCTATGTTTAATCTTTGCCTTTTATTCATTGCCCATTTTTAAATTATTTGATGACAAATGGATATATCCAGTAGGGTTTGGCTTTCTCTCTCAAAATAATGATATTTGTGGAGGAGAGACTTAACTGGGGAAGGAAAGAAAAAGAGGAAATGGATAGTACTTTCCTCTTGAAAGTGGACAGAATGTTCTAACCGGCTGTGAAGTTTAGAAGCTTAAATAAGGTTATTCCAGATGAACTGGAGATATTAGCATGATTTATGCTTTACGCCTCTATTTGCTGGCACTGCACTGAGGGTGTGCCACATGTGTGTGAGAGACCTTTTTTAAAAATGTGAATATATTTTGTATGTGCATAAATTTCAATGCATGCATTTTCTAAACTACAGCTACTACAACTACAACAAAATAGGGCTGAGATCACCTCTGCTTATATATAAGCAAAAGCATCAACTTATCCTTTTTAAGGATTATTCGCATGCAGTGCCATTAGAAAATATGATAAATGTGGATCTTAGTCACATTACTGTTCCCTAAATCTCAACTTTCTAACAATCCCCCTCCCTTCCAAATGGCCAAAGTTTTGTTCCAAAATATTTGGAGAGGGATACCAGGTTAAAAAAAGCTCCTTCTCTTTGTGAATAAATGTGTGGATGCAGAGGGAGATCATTATGGTCTTCATGATGAAGAACCAAATAAAAGCTAGCTGGACTGTTGATTCTTTCTTCAGCTCTAGTGAAGGAAGCATCAACTGACAGTAGCATCTTCCATTGCACTTAAAAGTGGACGGTTATAGTAAGGAGCAAAAACAATCTGAGTTGACTTTCACTAGCTGCTGCTTCCTAGCTTCTATATCCTGAAGTAACAGAGTCACTTGACCTATGAAAGCTTTGTGGTTCACATCTGCATTTAGCAGAAAAGGAGAACAGGATTTTATGGATCCAAGCTGAACTTTGTGACCTCCAACCTTGACTTCAGATAGGGATAGAGCTTTGATAAATAGCTCTTTTCCACTCTATGCCTGGAAGCCGGTTCTTCTCTTGGACAGAGTAAACTGGCTACCTTAGACAGTAAATTTTGGATGATACAAACATGCAGAAAATTTGTTATTGCACATTTATTATCAGGGCTGGGAGAACTAGGATTTGAACGATTTTTTGCCTCAAGTAGGAAGTATTCTGGGCAGCGATATGCCTTAAGTTAGACTGGTTCTTCCCTATATTCTGTCAATATATAGGGCAGAATTGAAAAGTGGATTTACAGAAGCTAGGAGCTATAAATTTGCTTCCCATCTTAATCCAGAAACATATCCTCTAATCATGAGCCTAGATGTTGCTGCTACCTTAAAGGGAACAAAATAAAGCTGGTGCATATGTATATGTTCAGGCAAAAAATAAACAGTGTGTAAGGAAAGTGGCTCTTTCCATCCATGAATGTTCCATGATTGTTTTCTTCTTTAGATCCTTCTTAAAGACAGTAATTTAGAAATCAAATCAAATTTATATATAAATTACCCTTGGTACTTGAATTGATGTAGCACTTGCCCAAAATTGGACTATTTCTGGCATCAGGTGATATTACCATTCTTTGGACACCTGTCTAGAGTGAGCTAGAAATACCATCAATGGGATTATCCTATTTGGAAATGTTGATTGCATTGCATCTAGTTAAAAGATGACAAAATTTAAGGTGAAGATAAGAGTTGTCAGAAACACTGTTCTCCAAAATTGTTTAAATATTATTTTGCATATAAAAACATTTGACCATCAGCTAGTGCAGAAGAACAATTTGTATCCACACCCTTCTGGTTCCCTACTTGGAAATCATCAACCTGGATTAGAAAACATGGGGAATAAATTATCCAGCAGGGACATGGAGAAGGGAAGAACCCAATCTTTATCTTAAACTGTGAGTATGGGTGGAAGGAGAATTTTAAAGAATAAATAATTTTCCATATGTAATTTTGATTATATGCCTTTAGAAAAATACAAGCAATTAGTTTGACTTTGATGATCAATGTCTGACATTAAGCAGTATTCCTTTCATCATCAGATTAGCAAGTAAATTTAGACTGATTTCCTGGGGCATTTTCTCTTTCCCTACCCACAATGTACATATGTATCCACATTCATATAGATGTACATACACATAAAATATTTGTATTTTATATTATGATAATTTTAATAACATTCTTAATAATGCACATAAAATATTCTGTTCCAGACTGGAGAGAAATTACTCTTACTTTTCATTTACAGCGGCAGGGTTGACATCATTCTTATGAAATGCAAACATTTTGAATGGCCTTCAGCTATGAGGAGTGACGTTTGCCCACCACTTCACATTAAAGGGATACAAGTGGCCTTGGGGAAGGACAATGACTCTTGCAGAAAAATATTGGGGACCTGAGTAGGGGGTTGGACTAGAAGACCTCCAAGGTCCCTTCCAACTCTATTATTCTGGATCAACCCTGATTCTTCTCAACTCCCAACGTTTTCAGTTTTTCCTTCTTTTTGTAAACCGGGGCTCCATCAAAATTATCATTAAGATAGAGGAATATTTTTTTTTTCTTTTGTAACTGGTTCTTTC
>JANHFL010002336.1:171170-202346 GCA_032468155.1 Oxyrhabdium leporinum
CCACCCCGCCCCTCTCACCCCTCCCAAGAGTCTCCACGCGGCCCACTGTGGATGCAGGCAAGTGCAGTGTGCGCACAGAGGCTCGGGGAGGGAGAAGGATGGGATTCCCTAGAGTGTCCAGAGCCCGGGGGGGGGAGGCATTTTTCGCACTCCCAGATGCTCCAGGAAAGCCTCTGGACCCTGGGGAGGGTGAAAATTGAGCCTCCCAGAAGTTCGGGGAGGCTGGAAATGGGTCGTTTCCAGCTTCCCTGGAGCGTCTGGAGCCAGGGGGAGGCCGCTTTCGTACTCCTAAAGGCTCCGGGAAAGCCTCTGGACCTCAGGGAAGGTGAAAATGCCCCCTTCACCATGGTGCAGGAGGCCGGCTAGACCATTCCCACCATGCCCACGCCCACACCCACGCCCACCCAGCAACCAGGCAGTGAACCCGTTGCTGAGGTTTTTGAAGCCCACTCCTGAATAGGAGGGTTTCCATTAAGAAGGTTTAGGAATTTGTAAATCATAGTTTGGAATAGCTCCTTGAATGTGAACATATTTCTTTACAGACATGCATACAACTGTTTCACATGTGCAGAACAGGCAATTTAAAGCACTTAACCCTTCCTCATTATCTTTGCAAAATCTGAAATGGCTTAGAGGGGCATATGGCTAGCAGGAGGAATGAAAAATGCTACTTTGATATATTCATTTGTTCATGAGAAAGTTCCCCATTATGTCAAGGATAAATTGATGCAGTAAAGTACAACATTATCTCTAAAACTCAGCTAGTCACTTTCAGAGTCAAAACACACATCAAAGTCTTCTATTTTTGTGAGAATCAGATGTGTGGTACAAAGTCTTGTTGCCTCATCTGTATAGATATTTACACACGCAAACATCAAGTGTTTCAAGGAAAAATATTTAGCTTTTTTCAGAAACATATTTAGTTTTCATTTAACATGTAGCGAAGATCTACCTATTCTGATTATATGAATGATTTTTGTAAGCTTTGAATGATGCATTGAAGGCTGTCAGTTTGTAGTATGTGACAGTTCTAGATAGGAAATCGTTTTCTTGTTTATTGGTTGGTGTGTTGTACTGACTCAAGTATAAAATAGATTTTAAACTAAAACACATGCTTCGTCTATTTAACTCAAAAGGCATGGATTGTGTATTGTTCTTTGCTCTTTTTCCATCTGAAATATGACACTGTAGAACCTGAATATTCTTTTCATTTAACAGGAAACCTATTAGCTCTAATTGCTTTAAAAACCCAGATAATCCAGTTAAATTAAAATTTGAAGAAACATGTCCATGACTGGCTCCCCCCACCCTCCGCTTGCATGATTTAACTTCTGAGTTTTAAAAACATTAAGTTAGAAATCAATGGTGATAGGAGATTTTGAGTTGCAGGGTCTTTATTAGAAACAGGAAGTTTTCTTTTATGTTTGGGCACAATGGTCCATTTATAATAAATAAGAAATAAAGAAGCATCTCTTCAGACCAGGCTCCCTGGATAATGCCTCTTGGGGATGGGGAGAAAACACAATAATAGCATCAGAGACAGGCTGAATGAGGATATAAATAGCTTTCTTCCAGACTGAAAGGCTGAATCCATCATTGAGCTGCGTCCAGCTGCAGTGGGAAAGGTGGGCGGGTGGGCTAGAGTTGTTCCTAGGGAGGATAATGGTAACCTGGTACGCAGAGGTCTTGTTTCTCAGATTGCGTCATTCTGCCAGTCTTTTGTCTTTTAGCCTAATGACAACACTATGCCAAGTGGAGGGAGGGCTATAAACTCTCAGCAACCAGGAAGATAAAACTTCCTGATAAAACTATTCCATTCAGAATAGAGCTGGAAATCTTCTAGTCCAACCTCCTGCTCAAGCATTATACCATTTCAGACAAGTGGCTGTCCAGTCTCTTCTTAAAAACCTCTAGTGATGAAGCACCCACAACTTCTGAAGGCAAGCTGTTCCACTGGTTAATTGTCCTCACTGTGAGGAAGTTTCTCCTTCATTCCAAGGTTGCTTCTCTTTTTGATTAGTTTTCATCCGTTGTTTCTTGTTTTGCTTTCTGGTGCTTTGGAAAATAAGTTGACCCCCTCTTCTTTGTGGCAGCCCCTCAAATACTAGAATGCTGCTATTATGTCACCCCCTAGTCCTACTTTTCTCTAGATTGGCCAAACCCAATGCCTGCAACCGTTCTTCGTATGTTTTTGATTATAAATTTCATTATTTCATTATTTGATTAAAAGTTTCATCATTTTTAGGATTACAAATTTCATTATCTTATGAACTGGGATACTTCAGTATCCATAAAAAAGGAGATAGGAAGTTATTTTCACATCTCTCCAATTAAAAAAGAAAAGAAAAGAAACCTTAAGACAACATCTTTTCACACATGCACATGCTTACCCGTGAGCTTCATTTAATATTTTATGGTATTTATAAAATATGAAATTGAATTGGATGACTAGTACTGTAACCCCCAATGAATTTGGGTTTTTTGGTTTAATTCAACATTAAAATAACTGAAATAATTCAGCTTAATTTAATTTTGTAAATTATAGATTGACTTACAAGCATTTGTTTAGTGACCATTTGAAATTACAAAAACACTAGAATAAGCGTGAAATGCAGGCTTATGACTGTTTCACAATTATGACCATAGCAGCATCTCCATGGTCACGTGATCAAAATTTGGATGCTTGGCAACTGGCTTGTATTTATGATGGTTGCCATGTCCCAGGATCATGTGATCACCTTTTGCAAACTTCTGACGAGCAAAGTCAATGGGGAAAGCCAGATTCACTTAACTGCATGATTCCCTTAACAACTGCAGGGATTCGTTTAACAATTGTGGCAAAAAGAACATAAAATGGAGTACAACTGACTTAACAACCGTCTTGCTTAGTAACCTTCCATGTGCTACGTTCTGTCCTTCTTGAGTGAAATATATTTTCATCATCATAGAGTGGAAAAATGTGATATTAGGAAGAAAGGTGCATGCACAGAACAATTTCTATTTCATTTGCTTTGTCCTTTCAGCTGCATTATCTCCAAAGATCCTTTCACTTCTCTTCTTTTCTCTTAATTCATTTACCGGTAATTGCTAAACAACAGATTGTCTTTTCTTCTGCTGGCACGAAAATTGCTTCCCTTTTCCTTATGTAACCCATCTTTGTAATACAGTATTTTTGTTACTGTGTTTTTCTACATTTTCACCTGATTTTCACCCTCAGTTCTGCCACGTACACTTCACCCTGTAAAAATATCTCCGTCGTGTCCTATCATTCCAATCTCTGGGCTCATGCTATGGAAACCACATCGAGATATAGTTTTCCATTGCAGAGGACGACGTAATTTTCCCACAAGTAACTTTGACTAGCAAAGAAGACATAAATCTATTTCGTGGCAGGCCAAATCCAGAAGAATTTGAGGCTGTTTTTAGTCTGTCTTTCTTAGAGACACATCAATGTATGTGCTAGTAACTCTGAAGGAGAATGTTTGATCCCAAATCCGTTTCAGTTATATCCACTCATAAGAATTACTTCATTTGATAATCAGTACAGCCATGGGTGGCAAACTGGCAGCGTCACGTTGCCATCACGTGACGTAACATGATGTTTTTTTCCCTTCGTGGAGCTGGGGTGGGCGTGGCCTGCATGTGGCGCATCCGGCCTATGGGCTGCCTATGCTGGTGTTTTTTTCCTTCCATTCAACCAGGTGCAAGAGTGAAGAGACTGCCTAAACAGGTCCTTGCAGTTTTCTTGGCAAAATATTTTTAGAAGTGGTTTGCCATTGTGTCCTTCCTAAGACTGAGAGAAAATGACTAGCTCAAAGTCACCCAGCAGGCTTTGTGCCTAAGGAAGGACTAGAACTCATGATCTCTCCCAGTTTCTAGCCTGATGCCTTATCCATTACAGCAAACTGCCTTTCTATGCTATGCTATATTATGCTCTATTATGATATAAACTTACACCTGCTTTCAGTTACACAGACTCCCTGATATCCAAACAGGAAACTAGTTCTGAACTGAAAGAAAGTTTAGTGAAACTGCCCAGAGGAAAAATAAAGGTGGAGACAATAAAGCAAATGCAAAAGATCATACAAGAGCAGATTATTGTTTATTTTAGCAAAGTCTAGCAAAGCAAATGCAGTATATTTCTTCTGTGCTACAGACAATACAATGTCAGTCTGGCCTTAGAGGGTTTCCTTGAGTTATATATAATAACAATGGCTAGCATTAAAATTCACATATGCCATAAACAATGATTCATAACCATATTGGCTGCATTGCTTAACATATAAAACCAATCCAAAGAAATTATATCATCATAAACACCCATTCCTAATGATCGTAGCTCAGGGCTGTCAAACTCCCGGCCCGCGGCGTCACGCGCTGGCCTCACCCATGCCTGGTTTAGCAAAGGGCAAAAACGTCCTGATACATCACGCCGCCATGACAATGTGAGTTTGACACCCCTGTCGTAGCTGAAATGATGAAGACTGTGTTGTGATGTCACAGCACAAGCTCTTGTATCTCCATCATGAGATCATATGCAAATCGTAAAGACAGAGTTTGCATGGAAAAAAGTTTTGTAACTTATCCCCCCACCCAGCAAACACCTTTTCATATTCGTATTATATAACGTAACATGATAGATAAATGCAGCCACAGTATAGCATTTTGATAAGTTAGTGGATCATAGTAACCATTTGTAACATGGGAATAACACATTACAGAACGTGTCATGCAAAAATAAATAGAAATTTAAAATGCTATAGGTATGATAAATGTGTTGGGAGACTTATAAAAGCCACAATATCCACTAAACATTTTTTTTTAAAGCCCATGTTTTGGTTCAGCTAGCTTCCTGTAACATTTGGATAATTATCTTGTACACATGGTAGAGGTCTGTCATCCTTCCTAATATGCACATTATTTTAAACCCTTCTTTTTTTTGTTATTTTGTGATAAATATTTAATTTATTGCTGTCAATTGATAATAACTCTTTTTTTCCCTTCACCAATCCAGAATTTGTTCTCTAAAACCTTTACATTCATTTTATTATCTAATCTTTATTTGACTTTCCCATCATTTATTGTTAGCAGAGGCATTGACTGAATTAGGTATTTTATCATTCTACCGGAAGGAAAATTAAACCTAACTTGTAAAATATTTGAGATATGCTGCTTCATAGAGCTAGTATAAATTCTTGCTAAACTGCTTGTGCTTCCTTTCTTTATTCTCTGTTCCAGTGTTTCTCAACTTTGGCAGCTTTTAAGATGTGTGGACTTCAACTCCCAAGGTTCCCCTGGCAGTGCTTATTGGGGAATCTTGGCAGTTGAAGTGCACATATCTTAAAGTTGTCCCAATTGAAAAACACTGCTCTCTGTTCAAAGTTGATGTTTGTATGATGCTAAGCTTTAACTTGATTGGATTGGTTTCCTATATTTTTGGAAGCCTGTCATTATACTTAGGAAATGGTGCCTTAGGCTGTGTGACATGTAAGAACCTAATCAATTGTGGCAAACTAGCCATGGAATTGGAAGTTGATTCTTTGGATATGTATTTCAAACTGAAATCTGATTTTAGTTCCTGTTTAGTTGACCGTCTGAACCATTAATACGGGGACTTTTCCTCCATCTGGTGAACTGCTAGATGGGGAAACTGCAACCCGACAGAATTGGAGGGCACCAGAATGAGAAAAGTTGATGACTCTCTGTTAAAAACAGCGGCTCCTTTCCATCGGCCGGCCTCCTAGCTGTTACCGGTTCTTCGGATAACTTCGCCAGCAAGCCTCCCTTTGTCTTCGGCGGGGTCGCAAGGAGGGCGAGAAGAAAGGGGGGGGGAGGAATCGCCGCTTTTGAGTGTGAGCTCCCCCCCCCAAAAAAAAAAAAAGAAAAAAAGAGAGCTCCCTGCTAGGTGAGAAGCCAGATGATCTTACCCGAGCTCTCTCTCCGTGCTCTCCAAAAGTCCCGGTTGCCTTTGGCAAATAAGGAGAGCCGGACTTTGGGCTGAAAAGTCACAACGGGGAGCGTCATCCTGCAACGCTTCTCTCCTCATGCCGGGACGGAGCGAGAAGAGAGGTGAAGGAACCCCGAACGGGAGAAACTTCGCGGCAGCCCGATAGTAATACTAGCCAAGTCCCTGTCCTCATGATCAACTCGGTCCCCCCCCTCCCCCGGATAGCTCTGCACGCTTTCGACCCTCCTCTCCGCTCCAGTGTGCCTGTAGGGCTTCTCCACCCTCTGTTCCGGTTGCTGCCATAGTGATGCGTGGAAGCAGATTAGCCTCCGCTACCCAGGGGAGGGGAAAAGACGCCGCTGCCGCAGCAGCAGCCGCCGCCAGAGAGGGAGGCAAGAGAATGCCGCTGCTGCTGCTGTTTTCTCGTCTTTCTCCCGCGTCCGTGTAGAAGCATTTGGGGGAACCCTCTCCGGGCGATTCCTTCTTCCCAGCCCGGTGCGGGTTTGGTGCTCAGCGCATGCAGACGTCCGGTTCCCTTTTCCCAGGTAACTGGTGCCACCATTGGTGGGAGGGAGGAGCACTCGTGGTCAGACTGCCCTGCTTTCTTTGTCGCTTGAGCGCACCGAGGTGGTTGCTGATTCACTTTTGCGCTTTGTTTTGTGCTTAAGTATTTCTTTCCTCCCCCCCCCGTTTTTTTTTTTTAAAATGTATTTCCTGGGATTCCTGAAAGGAGAGCCTGGGAGCCCAGCAGGTGCCGGGTTCACGAGTTGTAGAAAAGTTCAAAGCAAAAAAAAAAAAAAGTTGGAAAGAATAAAACAGAGAGAAGGGTAAGGAGGGAGACGTCATCCTTGGCTGCCCAGTGAGAAAGTGATGCATTGAAGGAACAATTTTGAGTGGCCATTGTTCCCTGCAACATATGGTCACGCCTTTTGCTTCTAATAGTAATAGATTGTTATTTTAGAAGTATATGTGTCGGCGGTGGCTGCCTTCCATTATAATGTCTTGTCCTGCTGTAACTTTCTTCAACCCTGTGCCCTAGATGTCTTGAACTACATAGCCCTAGTCATCCCCAGACAACAGATACCACGTGATTGAGGTAATCCGGTATACTTGGAAGATACACAAATGGGGGGGGGGAATCTATTTCGACACTATCCAACAACTAACCTTGCCTTTAATTGTTTTGGCCTTGCATGTGTCCACTGAGACGTTCAGAAGTCAGCATCATTTCACTCGGACTTATTTCATAAGTTTAGGATTGTGACTCTTAAAACAGTTGTCATGTTTTCTCCCCCCCCCTTTCTAAATTTTAAAACTAACTTTAAAAGTTTGTGAAGTATAATCTGAGAAATGCTGATGAAAGAGTATTTGAATCTGAAATTCCTAAAAGCTATCTGAAAAATAGTTCCCGCAGCATTTAAAGCAGCCCCTTGTAAACGTTTAGATTTAAGCATGTCTTGGTGGGAGTAAGAAATGTCTATTGCAGAATGGAGAGTGAAGCTGAAAAGATTTCAATAGGGCAGCAGGGGGAAGCAGAATTAAAGGAGGATGTTGAATATCTTGGAAACACACTAAGCTCTTGTCTGCTGTTGTGTAATGTCAATTTTAAAAGAAGGAAAATAGAGAATAGAAGGGAAATGGTACTAGTTTAGGATGAAGTTAATTGAAACAAAACATCTCCAAGAGTGTTTATGGAGTATGTATAAAAGATTGCTTATGCAACATGTTTTTGTATTTAACCAGAAATTAAAACAAGATTGAAGCACTTACTGCTGGCTTGAATGAGCAAATATTCCACATGGAATGTTAAGAATATATTGCTTATTTATGTGGATAGGTGCTAGATGTCTCTTTCCACCCCCCTTCCTCTTTAATATTGATTTGAATTTTAGATTTCAGTGTATTGATTCCATCTGTTATTTTGACGGCAGAATTTATAGCTTTCACAAGTCTCAAGGATGTCCTAAAAGTGAAGGCTTAAATGTGAATAGTGTATGGTAGTTTCTGGTCCTGCAAATCTCTCCCCACTTTCAATGGTTGCTAAGAGAGCTTTTCTTTTCTAAATTAACTGAGGAAATGTTTACAAGAATGGCTTCCACTGACTATTAGCAGATACTGTGGGTGATTTGTGTTGGAAGGACCTTGATAAATGACTTGTATTTTGGTTTGTGCTTTGTCGGGGAATTCTAAAGAGCAGGTAAAGAGGCGGGATTGAAACACAAAACTGATACAAATGCAAGCAGGAACTACGTATCATTTCGAATGAGTTCAAATCTTTAAGAGCAAATGAATTGCATCCTAGGTTAATAGATGAATTGGCAGATGAGTTGGCCAAATTCCAAAGTAATATTATCTTTAAGAAATCCTAGAGAACCGGTGAATATCAGATGACTGGAGAAGGACGAATGTCCCTCTCTTCAAAAGGGGTAAACAAAGATTCAGGAAACTATAGATTAGTGAATCTGACCTGGATTCCTGGAAAGATTCTAGAACAGTTCATGAAGAAATTGATTTGTAATCTCTTTCAAAATAATGTGATAATTATCAAAAATTAGCATGTTGTCAAGAACTAATCTTGGAGGACTAACTTTGTGACATTGTTTATCTGTTAAACTCCTTAATGAAGTGTGGGAATGCTGCAGACTTAATGTATCTTGAGTTTAGCAAATATAACCATAATGTGTTTTCCCCCAAATAATTTAAATTAGCGATTACAGTTAAAAAGAATAAAAACTATACAAACTACAAAAACACAAAAGGAAAAGGAAAAATATAACATGAAAAAGAAAATAGAAGAAACTTCCTCTCTCATCCCAGCAAGTTCACACAATTCAGGAAAATCTATTGCCAACTCTTAAGTTAAAATATATACTCTCTTCACCCCATATTTCATCTTAGCTAAAAACAACATCCATCCTTGTCATGAATTCCTTATCAGCAAATGTCCAGTAAAAGTTGCAGGTATAACTATCTTAATCTCTTGATCCACTAAGCCAACCTTGTATTCCTTTCTTAAACTTTAAAAAAACCTTCATTCTTAACCTCTTCAAGTAGAATCTTGCAGCTTGATTTCTTGTCATCTTTTTTTAAACCCCCCCCAGCTGAATCTTTCAAAACTTTAGCAAGTTTCTTTTGTACATCTCATAAGAGGAATTTGTCCTTTTTTGTCACTTCTCAAAAAACTCTTCAAAACTTTAACCGATCTGTTTTGCATGTCCAGTCAAAAAAAAAAGGGGTGGGTGGGTGGAATCCATTTCTCTTTTCTGGTTTGATAGTTGTATATCTTCTCTAGGCATTGGGCATCAAGGGGCTAAGAGTATTTGGACGGTACAGTGAGTCCAGAATAGAGCACTGCAGACAATTTTGAAGGCTTCTCGGGTGGCACATGTAACATCACTGTTATATGAGCTATCCTGGCTGTGGATTTGCTTCCGTGTGTCATTCAGGCTGTTGGTCATTATCCTTAAATATGCTGAAAGAGAAGCTGTTGGCTGGAGGCGGCTAGTGTAGTAACAGAGAAGCCACCAGTACCTCAGACCTGTTATCTTTTTAAATTTGTTTTAATCATTTGCAATTTTAATCTGTTTTTTTTATATTTAGAATTGTTTTTAATCTATGTCTTTTTGCGTTGTAAGCCACTTGGAGTCACCTCAGATCATGAGATGAGCAGCATATGAATTTGATAAATAAATCAGAACGTCATTCTGTTTCATTTGAAAGTTCATTATATCCTTTTCTTTATCCTTCTCATTACTTGCTATATTCATATCCACATTCAGATTAATTTCAAACTTATCTAGAATCTTTTGTTCTTCTTTCATTGTATCCTTAGCAGCCCATGTATTCATCATTTCCAATAATGTCAATATTTTTCAAGTATTCAATTTTTCATCCAAAAAAATCTCAGAATATTTCTCGTCTCCATTCATTTGTTCTCCTCTAGCTGTCCTCTAATGTCCAACATTTAAAACTCCGTTAACTTGTTTGTATAAAGAAAAGGCAAACAATGACAATTTCCCATGGGAGGAATTCTTCCAAAAGTTTAAAATTGTAATTCCAACCTTTATTGGTTAAACTTTTTAAAATCCATATTCCAAGCATCCTTTTGCTGTTTAATCTGAAAAAAAAAATATTTTTCAAAAGCTTTTACAATCATGTTTAAAAATTATCTAAGGAGAAGGCAACTCATCTAGCAAATGCAGTGTAACTTATTGATCTGAAGGGCCTTAATCTTTAATGCAAATTGAATGTGATTAAGCAGTGAGGTTTGGTTAAACTTCGTTCTTTAAAAAATGGCTGTGTTGATGACCATGGACAAAGATGGTTCCTTCCTTGATTCGCAGATGCTCAACCCATAAGCATATTGTAAAATGACATTCCTATGGCTTACTCATGAGGAGCTGCTGTGTGGACTCAACATGAGCTATCTCAAGTTTTCCCCTTACCGTGGGGAGATATCAGTGGCCTGGCTCTTGCATCCAGCTGTAACACTTGTCTGTTACAAAAAAGGGGCATTAGCTACTGGTAGCCATGACTTTGAACCAGAAGTCGATATCCATTACATGCTAATTAGGAAACTGGGCAAGCTGAATGGCATGATAATTAAATGGATATATAAGTGTCTTACTCAAAAAAAAAAAAGGCTTCTTAATGGTTGTTCATCAATTTGGAAACAGGTAGCAAGTTCAATAGAGGTCATTCCTAGATGTATACTCTTCAGTATTTTCTTTCATTACTTGAAGTGTTTGAGGAAATGCTTGTCAAATATTCAGATGACATAAAGCTAAAAGGAAGAGTTAATAATTTACAGGAAATTCAAAATTCAAAATGATCTTGATAGGTTGGAGAAATAGGTTGGGCTCAGAGAGAAAAGCAAAAGATGTTTCATTTAGGAAGCAAAAATAAAATTCTCAGGTTCGGGATAGTTGATACCTGGTGTGTTTTTGGAATATCAGCCGTTTACAAACTGATTTGCCAAAAAGGCAAATCAAAATGTAGACTGCATCAGAAGAAATACTTTCAAAGTACAAGAAATAATTGTTCCGTTTTATTCTGCCTTGGTGAGACCTGAAATCCTCTGCTGCCTCTAGTTCCATATTATGTCTCATTTTGAAAACAGTTCACATAAATCGGGACAGGTAATGAATATAATCAGGGGTACTAGAAATTGACTTCTATCAAGAGAGGTTGAAAAAGCTGGTTATGTCTAGCCTTCAGAAATGGTAATTGAAGGGAATATTATTTAAACACCTGAAAGATTGTCACACAGAAGATTAATACATTCTGTCTCATTTCAGAATGCAGAGCAGAGAATAATGGATTTAAGTTGCAGGAAGGCAGATTCTGATTGAATAGTATAGGGTTTGACAATGGAATTATTTATCCAGAGAGACAGTTTCCCTATTTCCTTTTCATGAAATATGTTCATGCAGATGCTAGACAGCCATCTGCTGGGGTGTTTTAATTTAGATTTCTGCTCTGAGTATGGGATTCAACTCAATGGCTTTCATCAGGGGTGTTAAACTGAAGGCCCATGGGTCAAATCCAGCCCACAGGGTACTTAAATCTGATCCATGACTCTGCCCTTGAAACAATGAAGGATAGGCCTTTGGTGCCTCTGTCAGGAAAAATGGAGCTCGGGAGGGCCACGCATGGGCCTCCCAGGTTCCATTTTCAGCCACAATGGCCTCCTGCAGCCCCGTGGCAGTGAAAACAGAGCTCGGGAGGGGCACATGCAGCCCTTTGGCTCCGTTTTCACTGGCAATTTAAATCAGTTGTGAGTTATTAAAATGGCCAGATTTCCATAGTGTGATTTCAGATAGCTTTCCAGGATTGTGGGGAAGATATTAAAGGTAAGTATGGGTCCAGCTTACTCACCAAAAGCTTCCATCATATCCCCAGTCTTAAAATGTCCATCCCTAGTCACACAAAATCAATTGAAAATTACATTTCTTGGATGACTGATTTGTGACTCTAGCTATTCACAAGGTGTCCAAACTCTATGACTTGCTTAGTGTGATGTTTCAAATTCAAACTGTGTATGACTTGCTTGTTATGATCAATCAGTAACATATCTAAACCAATGGAAGCTTCAAATAGATTCTGACAAAGTTATATGGTTGGTAGATTGACTTTCTATGGCTGAAAGGATTAATGTTAGAAATAACTGCCTATTACCAGTACCTAACTCAGCAGAGCAAATATCGTCTGATAATATTCATTTAATTAACAACAAGATTACTGTGGTATCATTTTAAAGACTTTCTCAGCTCTGCTAGAGAGCCTTACAAACCTTTTCTATCATACAGAGAATCTCTCTCTTCTGAATAGAGAAAAATCCTAAATGCTGACTTTGTTTTCTTGGTGCAGGCAGTGCAGACTACTGGAGAGCTGAATTCACCGAAAATATGTATGAACAAGGAGCCTGAAAAATGCATAGTTGAACAAAGGCTTCAGCATGGAGAAGATGAAGATTAAGCAGTCATGAGCCATGACTCTTCTTCTTGTACAAAACCTGAAAACATGACGACTTGGCAGAATGGCTTGGGAAATGCCACCTCTGTTATCTGTATAGTAATGGATAATAAAGAACCAGGGAGCAATACTACCTCATTATGTCATAATGGGATCAGCACAAATAACAAAAATGGAAATAACAATCAGGACGATAAAACCAGTCCTTCCAAAATAATGCATTTTTTCCCCACTCCTCGCAAGAGGTGCAGTTCCAATGTAGAGCGGCCTCGTTCAGTTATAGTTATGGGGAACTCATCAACATGGAATGCTTTGTCTTCCCTTAGAAAAATGGGATCTTTCAAGAAGTTAAAATCATCAGTTCTCCAAGGAATTCCAGCCAAAGAAGATCCAGATAACTTGAAGGATAGCCTGTCAGAGAACAAAACCAGGAAGTACATTCCAAACAATACAACAGTGAGAGTTCAGACAAACAGGTATTCCTATTCAGGGCCTTTGCATGATAGCACTACAGATAACATGGCGATTTCTGATAATTCTGATGGAGAGGAAGATTCCTTCCTGAGGAACACTCATCGATCACGCAGCATCAGGCGTGCTTATGCAACTGGCCGTATAAATTTATTAGATGGTGATCAAACCCAGAGCCCACAGAGCAATGCCAAAATGGTCTCCCCTGTCATGCAGGAATCTCAGTTTTGTGAAATTATAGAGAAAGATCCAGAATGTTCCAAGGTGTTCTACAGGAGGAGTAAGAGCAGTGATAACCTGAATTTTCTCAAAAAGAGCTCGTTCAAAAGGAAGTCAACCTCAAACCTCACCGACCTCAAAGCTGTAAACGAAAAGCATTTGCCATCAAGAACCACGAGTATGTCGTCAACTGACTCAGACAAAACCAACAGGAACTCGGAGCGGAAATCAAAACGTTGGAAGAGCCCAATTAGAGCGAAGGATTTTGACAGAGTTTTGAAACTTGTCAGTAACGTAACTGATGGTGCTTTGAAGAAGGACTGTCCTGGAACCGATATTTCTTCCCCTGGTGAACAGAACCAAAAGACAAGACTAAACAGCAGGCTCCATGAGGACTATTCCCGCAGGGTTTCCAGCAGCACTGAGAATGAGAGGCGGAAGTGTCTGTCATCCCGGCGTCACCCAGCCTCAGCTCCTTCCAGGTACACCGTCCAGTGCTCTGAGGATTACTCTGCTGGTTCACCATCTGCATTAAATGTTGATACTACAGGCCTTAGGATGTCATCCTGTGATCTTTCAGACTTGGTTTGTTCTCCACCTCCACTTCAGGACCCTGGGTCAATTCCTGATGAAGTTTTCCATGAAGATTTTGATGGGTCAAAAAACTCCAGCCCATTTACATGTAGCACTGAGCACCCCAACCATCCTGCTAGACCCACCGTTCCCAAGCCTCAGAGTCTTAATGCTGAAAGCATCAAGTGCAACTTGGATGTCCATTGTCCAGACCGGTACAGTACCCTGTCACTCAGCTCAGTGGAAAGTGAGGGAAGAGGGGAGGGGTCGTCTGCCAAGTTGGGGAAGAATCCTGTTTGCTTCCAGGATTCTGTGCAAGCCATATACTATGACGATACAAATGAAGACAGTGGCATCAGCAGCCATTCTCAGCTGAGTCTCAACTTAGCTATGAGTGCTGATGAAAAGAAGGACGAGGTAAGAAGGAAAGTAAGCACTTTTTAAAACAATCAGTAATGTGTGGTGTGGTTGTCCTGTGGCTCAGCTGTCTTGTGCTTATCTGTACTTTGCCTTTTGTAGGATGCTTTCTTTTATTTATGCAGAAATAAATCCCCATGGATAGAATTTTTAAAAAAAAATGAAAGTAGCACCAATTTGTTTTGCTTCCCTACACACAAGAATAACAACAGTTCTAGCAGAAAGGTTGCTTATGGGCCTTTTTGAAGGACAGCTTTATTGCATATCATAAGGTTAGAAGCTTGGGGCAGAATCAAGACCAAGCAGGTCTGGTGAAGATTGCTGGATTCTTGACAGAAAACATTTAGTGTAAATTACATGTCTATGTTGATGGTAGTAAACTGGTAACTGATCTGGCAACCAGGCCTAAACCTGTTGAGCTTATAAATGCACAATGTATATGTGAATATCAGTATAGCATATATGGCATATATTGTGTTTAAATGGCAATATATGTTGGTAAATGATTTCAATATGCATTGGTTAGAAGTAAGGATACCATTATTTTCTACCGTCAATTTATAAAGTATCATCTGGGATGTAATGCAATTACTATGATTTTTGTAAACTGTTTCTTGTTTTTTCCTTACATTTTGCTTATTTCCTCTCAGCAGCCCTAATCTATGCAGCGTCAAATAACTCATAATCATTAAAATGTTTAACATTTTAAGAGCTGGGGTGGCATTAAGAGCCGTGGTGGTGTAGCAGTCAGAGTGCAGAGTTGCAGACTAATTCTGCCAACTGCCAGCAGTTCGATTCTCACTACCTCAAGGTTCTCAGCCCAGGTCAATAAAATAAGGATCCAGATTGTTGGGAGAAATATGATGACTCTGTAAAACCACTTCGAAAGGGCTGCAGAGCACTATGAAGTGGTATATAAGTCTAAATGCTTTTGCTATTGCCATTTTGTATTAGCAAGAAAAGTGCCTGGGTGGTCACTGTTTTTGGCTGCATCCTGAGAACATAAGCAGTGTGTCCTGTTGGATTGGATTCCTGGCCCATCTAATCCAGCAGTCTTCTCACACGGTAGCCACCCAACTGCATGGGAAGCCCCTGGTCTCCCAGCAGGTGGCCTTTAGAGACAATCACATTACCATCAAGGCTGATAGTCATGGATCTCCATGATTTCCATGAACTGATCCAACCCTTTTTTGAACCTGCCAAGCTGCATCTCATGGTAGTGAATTCCAAAGTTAAATGACATGTGGTATAAAAAGTATTTTCTTTGGCCTGTCCTGATGCTTCCAGGATTCAATTTCATTTGGTGACCTCTAGGCCTAACATTTGGGGAAGGAGAAAATAGCCTCTCCTTGTTCACTTTATCCACACTGCCTTTGCATACCTAAAAGGACCCAAATGTTGCAGCCTTTCCTCATAGGGAAACTGCTTCACCACCTCTATCATTTTAGTTATCCTTCTGACAACCTTAATCATGTCATTATAGATTTTAATACCTAGACTTTATGTATCTTTTGAGCATTCATTTTGATTTTTTTAAATGCAAATTTCTGTTCCTTGTGACTTTACAGAATGGCTTGAATTTTGCCTAATTAAAGTTCAGAGCCTGTTGTTGCTCAAGAGTTTACTGGAAAAGGCTAAAATATCCTGTTAAAAGCATTTTACCCTTGTCCTCCAATTACCATCTACAAGCTGTTGCCTTTTCAGTGTTCTTGTAAAGTTTGAAAATTGAAGCCTGAGAATAGAACTATGCTAAATACGAGAAGTGTGTGGAAGAACAGGAAAAGGTACCTGGGTTAACAACTTGCGGCTTTTAACTTAACTCTTCTTTTTTATTTTGTTTCCTGTTTCTTAACTACTATTCTGAACTTGCAACATACGCTGACAGTTATAATGTTTCGGATAGCTTTTAAAAGCTTCCATATAGTAGACAGGCCTTTCTTTCTTTCTTTCTTTCTTTCTTTCTTTCTTTCTTTCTTTCTTTCTTTCTTTCTTTCTTTCTTTCTTTCTTTCTTTCCTTCTTTCTTTCCATGATTATAATACAACTATAAATTTCATAAACTTCTCTACTGAATTTACTGCAGTAAAGTGTAATGGAAAATAATTATATAAACCATTTTCTTCTATCTGTTTGTGGCTACTTCACTGAATCTGTGCTGTGCCACATTTTAGATATCATCCCATCTTGGTTATTTAGAGCAGTTACCTATAACTGTGTGAAGACTCTGCAAGTTTATTCTAAAATGTTTGATGATGTTGATACATGAAAAATTTTCTGGCTTTGGCTTGTCACGTCTGATTTGTTGATTTATTTTTATCCCACTTTTATTATTTTTTATAAATCACTCAAAGTGGTAAACATACCTAACACACTTTCCTTCTCCTTATTTTCCCCACAACAACAACCCACGAGGTGCGTTGAGCTGAGAGAGGATAACTAGCCCCAAATCACCCAGCTGCCTTTCATGTCACTTTCTAAGTCTGTAACCTCACCAGTGGCTCTGAACTGATAAACCAAAGACAGTAATGCAGACTTTATTTCCACAGTTGGGGTCTCATTATATGAAAGATAAGACCACAGAATGATACTGAAAAGTTAATGGGTAACATTTTTGTACTGAGCCTGTTTTATATACATTTATCTCTGATTCCCATGCCTTGTTCTTCTTTGGAATAATCTTGAGCAGTTAGATCAGAGATGCATCAATCAGATGGAATATTTATTTGACATAGCAAAATGGTAGAAGATGCACTTTGCATTAGAAGCTCTCAGATTAGAATACCTGGGAGTATTACTGCAGAAGGATATAATTTCCAACATCCAGGTAAAAGGATACAAAGTATGAGATTTGGGAAAATTCAGTGTTCAGCCGCTAAATCAATAATAGAACAATAAAGTTTTTAGATTATAGTGTTTTGTTTAATACTATTAATACTGATTTAATGGAGAAGCCATAGATGGAGTGAATCTTTCTCCACAAGGACTAAAAAGCTGAAATGAGAGCTGAAAGATTTTGTGTTCCTACCATAATTTTGAAGCAAAATTCAAATGCTAATCTGTGTCGGCTACTACTAACACAGAGCACTTAATGTGCTGGTGTTGCTGTAGTAAAATCAGCACGTTCATAATCAGTGAATCTATAAAACCACGTTTTTCATGAAGCAGATGGAAAATTAAAGCCTTCCATTAATTTTATTATTTAACTTCCTTTGAAGGGAAAATTGTCCCTGTTGCCTTGGGGAATCAATCTATTTGTATTCTCAGCATGCCCCCTAGTGGTATACATGGAAGCTTGACAGGTTCAGATTTCAAAAATTTATAATGTTCTGACATCTAAACCTTTTAATTATCCAGAAAATCCCTTTAAATATATTGTACAGTCCGTTACTGTTGTTGAGAGTTCAATGTTCCTGCAGAATTTTACAATCCCCATTAGATTTACAGAATACTTTAATAAGGACTTCAAAAGCACAAATATATATATCATATTAGCTGTGAATAATTACAGGTGATGACCTAGAAACCAGGAGGCTGTGAATTCTAGTCCCACTTTAGGCACAAAGAACTGGCTGGGTGACTTTGGGCCACTCATTCTCTCTTAGACCAATTCATCTCACAAGGTCGTTGTGGGAGAAATAGAAGGAAGAAGGAGCATTAGGACTATTTGCAACCTTGAGTTATTTATAAACAGGGGTGGGCTGCTGCATGGTTGCAGAGGTTCGGGCTAACCTCTTGCTCTGAGCTCTGGGGCCCGCCCACCCGTCCTTGCCCTAAGCTATTGCAAAATAACTCACCTCTCACCAGTTGCTCAGGTGAGCTCCGCACTGCCCTTGCTGCACTCACAGGATCTGCTTTCTTCATCAGCTGCCTCCCTCTAGCTTCGCAAGAGCCCCAACGAGGTGTGAGCTAAACGAGCTTGCGCGCGAATGCACATGCACGACCAACGAACCTCTTTCTACAGCCAAAAGCAGCCCACCTCTGTTTATAAAGTAACTCCATAATAAAGGTGGACTAAAAATCTAGTCCTAAACGAATAAAGCAACATTTATACATGATGATTCCTGCTAACAATTTATATAGTAAGCCAGTATTATTGCTGCAGCATGCTGGCTTGTTTGTGGCTTGCCAAATGCTAATGATGAATGACAAAAGCAGTATTTTGCTGCCAGCTCCTCCCTGTTTGAGGACCATGCCAACTAATGCCACAGGTAGAAAAAGCAGATATTTGCCATTATTGCACATGTAGAAAAAGCTGGGCTTGTGTTAGATGCTGTTTTCATCATTCTTCTCCCCCCCCCCCCTTGCAGATGCTGGTTTCATAACCCTGGCTCATGATTAATAAATATAATGAAGTTTAATTTATAGAAAAATACAATCAAGTGATGGTAAGGCAAGATTCATTCAGACGCTACAATATAATTAGGTCTGTAATGAAGCCTGTGACCTTTATTATTTAAACAATTGAGCAAATGCATTGATCATTATCCATAACAAGGATGCTGAAGCCAGCTTAGTTTCCCTCTCTGTCGGCTGTTGCAGAAGGACAACAATAGAGCTGAGTTCACAAGGTGCAATTGCATCGTCTAGATTTCACACCATTTTAATGTAGCTAATAAACCTAATTATCACTCAGCTGGTTTGTTTTTTTTAAATTTTTTTATGGCTTTGAATCAACCTTGTCTCTTGGTGACTATAATGTTTTATTTGAGAAACTGAGAGGCAGTTTGGTGTAGTGGTTAAGGTGCTTCCTTAGAAACTAGGAGACTGAGTTCTAGTCCTGCCTTGGGCATGAAGCCAGTTAGATGTTGTGAGAAAAAAATAGGACAGAAGAGTGTTAGATATTTTGCTGCCCTACCTTGCCTTGAAATACACAGGCATGCATAATCTAATAATAACGATCTGTGTTTATAATATGGTAGGTTAACGTTGTAGATTGTAGCATGGAAGAAACCAGCTTAACTTTCTAGTCATCCTGAATTTCTCTGTGCTCAGTGGACTGATGTAAGCCAGGACATGACTACAATACTGCATGTCTTGAGACAGAGGTCCCTAGAGGTTTGGGACTGCTTGTTCCCATAATTTCCAGTCATTGGGCTGCAGAGCAATGGAATTATAATTGCCAGATTGAAGAAGACTGACTTTAAGAAATGCCAACAGTAAGCAAAGCCTATGCTACTCTCTTACCAGGATCTGTTCCGGATCTTGCTCTACCTGCTGAGTATGCAGGATTACAGTCCATTATATAGCAGTGCTCATAAACTGTGCTTGGAGAGTGTATTTTTGCAGGAAGAAAAATCAAAATCACCTTTAGGGCAAAAGACCTCTGTTTATTCTCTATAGGGCCTTTTTCATGTGAATAGCCCTACAGCAGAAATATACATACCTAAACAGGATTGTATATATAAAGTTAGCCGCCCTATCTATTTACTTATTTGTATCCTACCTGGTTATTTTTACAAAGATCTCAAGGCTCTTTCCAACGTATCCAACATATTTTCCCCCTTTTACTTTCCCCACAACAGCAACCTTGTAAAGTGAGTTGGGGCTGAGAGAGAGAGCAAGTGGCCCAAAGTCACCCAGCTGGCTTTCATGACTAAGGCGGTACTAGAACTCACCATCTTTGGCTTTCTAGCCTGGTGTCTTAACCACTAGACCAAACTCCCCATTTTGAGGGTTAGGAAAAGCAGATTTGATTGTTCTAATTTGCTATTTGGTTTCAAAAACATGTACAGTAAACCCATCACTGTTTTCCCCCACCCCATTCCAACTTTGTAGGAGGCTATTTTTCTGAATGTATCTTTCAGTAACTATAATTACCAGGAACTTCCAAAATCTAAAACTCAACCTTGTGTTTTCCAATTGTTGGGATTTCAAATTTCACTAAACACTCAAGATTAACTGTAATAATTATGGTAGAACAAGTACAGTGATTATCACAAAACTCAGTCACAAAATTAACCTAAAATAAATCGAATGACTCAGTTTTGGACTGGTTAAGATAGGTCATGATAGTGTTTATTTATTTTATTATTTATTTTATTATTTGAATTTATATACCGCCCCATTCCGAGGACTCGGGGCGGTTCACAACTGCAATTCAAACACGCCCTCTTAAAGATATAATAAAACTACAATGCTTAGTTAGTTGCTTAAACTGGTTAGGAATTTTGAGAATTACACTAGTTGGTAGTTGATATTAATGTTTAACATGTCTTTAATTTATACAAATATATCTTAAAAAATCAAGTAAAAACTACATGTGTACACAGCTATTTCCCCATAGATTTTAAGATAAGGGATCATATTCCCAAATATATATTTCAGACTTTACAAATTAAATTGGGAAAAATAAAAAGTAGCTTGGGATGAATTAGTAAATGAAGATTTACATGGCTAATATGAACTCCTTTGCCAGTTGTCCTAGAAGCATTTTGTTAGGAGCAGTTAACAAATCCTTGTTCTTGTTGCAAATACTTCAAGCCATCTGGAATATGGGAGGCAAGGCCATTACTGCATCACAGATTACAAATCTTTCTATGAATTCTTTGTTTCCATCAAGTGAAAATGAAACATTAAAGGCATTAATCTGACCATTCCTTTCCGGTCTCAGGAGACTAGAAAAGTAATCAGAGAAAAGGAAAAAAAATCTATTTGGATTTTTAATGGTAGCAGCCCTCTTGTCCCTACTGCAGTTTGAATGCTAAGAACTTTGCATTCCTTGGCACAATCATCACCCAAGAAAAAGGGATGAAATGTGCAGAGGAATGAAACAAGAAGGGAATGATGAAAGAGCTAAGTTGTGGAACCCATTGAAATGACAGGAGATGCAGAAGAAACAAGAAGCCAAATGAAGGCTATTCATTACTCTGAGTGTTACTTGGAAACAGACTAACGAACATAGAGTTTACGGTAAGCTATGAAAAACAGTGATGGATTTTCTCATAGGTCCAAGAGGTTTTTTTTTTTAATATCATCTTCAAAGATTATGGCAGCATATAAAATCTGGATTATCTAGCCATAGTCACCTGAAGAAGATATGAGTTATTTCCTGGAAGAGAACCTTGAAATGCTTTTAATTTGGCTCAACTTTGACCATCTCATATTAGTAAAATCAGATGAAAATGGAAAAGGATTAAGTTTTGATACCTTGGAAACAACTTTCTCAATCTGAACCTCAATGAACTGGGTTTCAAAAACTTGTCAACATAAAGGCCAAATGACACTGTTTAATAAGTTTGCATTAAAATTTGTCATATAGTTGCTGATTTGTGCAAGGTACTTAGATGGTTGATCTGTTGGCTTACTGGAAACAGAATCTTTTAATTTTTAATACAAAAACTTTTGTATTAAATGCAGTTGCATTTAAATATCAAAATATTTTGATATATCTACAAATTCATGTTGCCTTAATCAGCTATTAACTCAGCATTTACAGCTGATTGTTTAATTATAACAATTAGCAAGTTATTTAGATTATAGATTGGAAGTGATGTCTTATTTTGCAACTATCTGTGTTCAGTAGCTGCAGAGAAATCGATGTAGGTAAGATACATGCGTAATTTTATCCTTCTATTTTGGGTGTGAAAAAAATCTTTAAAAATGGAAAACTAATCGGTTGCCGGTTGATATGATTCCAGGGTGTAATTTATTTTATTATTAATTACTTTTTTAAATGTCACCCATTTCCCTTATAAGGTGACTCTTGATGACTTACAGATTATAAAAAGTAATAGAAAAATAATTAAAATATTAAAACGATGCAGATTAAAAATGTAAAACTATTAAAAACAACAGCCTGGGGAGGAGGTCTTCTTATCCCATCAACCACCTCTAGCAGTGAGTGACTTTGCCAGCAAAGCCAAGTTTTAATACCCTTCTGGAAGGCCTAAAGCAGCGGCCCCCAACTTTTTGGGCACCAGTGACCGGTTCTATGGAGAAAAGTTTTCCAATGACCAGAGGGGACATGGTTTTGAGTGCTGCCTGCGTTCCACAAATGGGGTTTCGTTTGTTTGCACGGCCTGGTTGCTGGCATGCCACGGACCAGTACCAGTCCGCAGACTGGGGGTTGGGGATCCCTGACCTAAAGAATGGGAGCAGTTTGGGAAGCAGAATTGCTTAATCATAGTCTGAAAGTTCATAGTGAAGATAAGAAAGATTGAGACAGTTGGTGCCTCTGTTACCTGACAATGCACTGTATGTTCTGTGTGAACATGTACTTATAGACAATGGACTCTCCAAATACAGATGGGCTATAACAACCAAGATAGGTTTTAACAGCTAAGGTTTCCAGCCATTGTGGAGATTCTGAGAACTGTACTTCCAACATAGTTGGAAGGCAGAAATGACACATAAACAGAAATATTGTTCAGTATGGGTTGAATATGGATCTGTCTGAAATGGTATACAGTTTCCTGCCTGAACAGGAGGTTGGACTAGAAGATCTCTAATGTCTCTTCCAACTCTGATGTTCTGTTATTCTGAATAGAATATATTAAGTTTTAGCTCTTAACTCTATTTGGAATGATAATCACTGTTAGTAATTTAAATGAGATAAAATATTTAAAGCAACTTAATAAACAGACTTCATTTGGGTTTCTGAATAGACAATGCAGAACAAGCTGTACCTTTACTGTAATTTGGGCAGAATATAGCTGGTTGTAATCTTTCCAATTGTTTGCCAAGTTTTATTGCTTACAGTAGGGCAATAATGTATTAGACATAAAAGAGGACAGATGACGTGTCCTTCCCTAGTTTAAAGGTACAAGGTCAAGGAGATGACCATATTAGCGAGTTGTGTTAAGAGTTGTTCTCTTTTCTACTCGTTTTAATATGAAGTGAAAATTACAGAATGATGAGTTTAACCAATATTTTAATGTCTTACTGTCTGTGTGTGTCTCCAGTGCCTGTTTCCAATGCTAAGGTATGCTCTTGGGAAAGGTTTTCTTTCTGATTTGCTTGCCCTTGTCTGGTATATAATTCCAAGTATTTAACTGGTGTGAACTAGTATAACTATTTTTAACTGCAGTAGTGTTATGCTGTTTTCAATCAGATAACTATTGGCATTTAGAAGAAAAAAATTCTGGATATTACTTTGTTGTTTTGTAACTATGAATTGCTGACAGCTGTTGGGAGGGTCGGGATAGACCTTTGAAGAATTACGTTTAAGTTGTTAATACTGTACTACATAACAAGGATATATAATAAAGGAAGGGGTTAATCATTTGAACACGGGGAAGATGTAATGACTGCAATCGTATGCAGATATACACTTATTCAAGAGTAAATCTGAATAAAGGGGGGTGCATGTTCAATTAAATATTCATCAGGTGGCTTACACAGATCTATTGCTCATGCAGGAAGTTGTTTCTTAATAAGCAGTTGGAAGTTAGGACAGTTCAGAATGCAGGTTGAATACAGTATTTGGAGGTAAGACTGCTCGTACAGTACATCTTTTCCTCAGTTATGGTGCTAAAAATTACAGCCTTGGCGATACTTTGCTTATCTTTATCCATAACAATTTCATATCTTTAGGACTTGAAAATATGTATTCTAACTGGATGTTATTTTTAATAATACTTTGCATCATGTCTTGAGATGCTAGCAGAGGCTGACATTAGCAAATGCGTAGGGAGTATAGAAGATTACCAAAATGTAGTATTTTCTAATTGGAACGTTTATCATCTGCTGCAGTCTGAGTCCTTCGAAATGACTGAAACGGCAATTCCCAGGTGTGCTAGCTAGTGCATTATGGGAGTAATACTTGGAAGGTATCAAATTATGGAAGTAATACTTGGAAGGTATCAAATTAGAAAAGATGCTTTGGACCACTGATAGGGTTCCTACTTTCTTAGTCCAAATGTTGCTCAAACATTTATTTCTTTCCATTAGTTATAAGCAAGACTCAGATCAATGGATCACTTGACAGCATGGTAGTTTCTTGTTCTCTTCTCATATCTTCATTGTGATGACAACTTGCTGCCTATTTCAAGTAAGGGGCAATTATAATTATGTAAGTAGTCACTGTGCCCCATTGTTAGTGACATTTGGCCTTTGGAAAGTATTACCAAGCTATTGAAGAGATTCTTCTATAGTTTTGCTTCAAGCCAACTTTCTCTAGCCAGATGCTTCTAGACTATGTTCAGTGGTGGGATTCAGCCAGTTCGGACTGGTTCATGCATGGGATTCAGATGGTTTGGACTGGTTCATGCGAACCGGTATCTCCGACGATCAGCTGGTGAGCAAACTGGTAGCTCCGACGATTGGCTGGGCCCGCCCACCTGCCCCTGCTCTTTCCTGCCCTTTATCCTCTTAGCTGATTCGCGTGGGAGAGCATATTGCCACGCCTCAAGTGTTTTACTCCCCAGAAGTAATATAGAAGGTAAGTTTTCAAGCTGGTAAGCCGAACCGGTAGTGAAACTGGTTGAATTCCACCACTGACTATGTTAGTTCCCTTGATCTCCCAGCTGTCATGGGCCTATGAAAATAGAAATTCAACAGATCTGGAGGTTAATGGGTTAAGAAAGAGTAATTTCTTTTTGTTCAAAGGAAGGCATTTTCTTTTAAGTATAGATATTATTAGAAACTTTTTGAGCTTATTGTTTCTATTCATTCCCATCAGATAAGGTTACAAAATCATCTACCAATATAAAGATAGTATCTGGTTTCATAAATTGCACTGAGATACAATGTGTGTATATGGAGGGGGTGGATGGGATGATTGTTCATTTTCCTTTAAGTATTTATACTTCATAAGCCATGATTTTATGGCTTGCTCAGCCAACATGGATAAAAGAAAATGAGTTATGATGAATAAACTTAATATCCTCTGCAAATTAATTGGAAAAATAGATAAGAAAATGAATTTAGCAATATGCATGCATCTTCCCTTAATTAAATTTTTGTGTTTAATGGAACTCAGAACCTGGTAAGAAGGTTGCAGAGTGAAGCATAAGGTTCACTTTTGATAACAGTAGTACAAAAGGAAAATGAGATAGTAAGTCGTTAATGTATCTTGGCTTTTTTCCAAAGTAATTTCAAATCCTCATAGCCATATATTTCATGTCACGCAGTGACCCATAGCTTCCCTATTATTCAAAACTAATGTCCCTCAGTTAAGAGCAAACAGTAGGTTAGAGATACTGTATAGCCATTACGTTTTGCAACAAGACATGCTATAATGTCATTGCACAAATAACTAAAATATGTAGTTTTCCTAAGTACATTTTAACATGATGGAAATCCATAAGTCATGTTTTAATGCACTTACCATCATTTCTCTTTCATGATTTCTCTTGAGGACACCTTTGAGTGCAACAGTTATAATTCTACAGTCAATCTGTAAGAGTTATAATCATAACACACAGGAAATCACAGCTCTGAAAACCCTACTTTATGCTTTGGTCACATGCTGCTAGAAATTACTGGATAAATGTCTCCTTTTTTAATAGAATGTATATATTTAGGTAAAATTCCCTAACCAAAAAATAATAATAATGTCTGAATTTGCCATTGGCTTTTTTTATTAATGTTTTACCACAGGCTATCACATTTGCTATCAGATATGGTTTATTGTATATGTATATATTTCATTCTTGTTGCCAAGGGGAGGGTGTTATTGCTTTTCTATTGTTTTTTTTAAATTGGGTTTTTATCCTTGTAAGCCACGTGGAGTCACTGAGCGTGAATTGGGCAGCCATATAAATTTTGTTAAATTAAATAAATGGAAATGGAAGAGGAAATTGCTTGTTACGTAGACCCTGTTTAGAACAGCATAAATCCTTATATGATTTTAAAGTATTTTTGGTTTATTTGACTTGTTCACCTTTGAAAAAAGGTTGTTACTGATGATCACTGGAAGAAGTTTCCATTTCAAGATGAAGAAAGAACAGATGCTCAAAAAGTCCCAACCAGAAGATGGGGTTCTGGAAAAAGATCTCGTCCTCGGCCCCTGTCAGATTATGGCCAGTTGGCAATTAGAAGTTCTTCAATTCCAGAAGATTCTGTCGCTATGGATTCCCAGGAAATGGACTCTCTGGAGAATGACAGTGAGACCAAGCCTCCTCCTGTTAAATCAAGAACTTGTGCAGTAGCCAATCCAAAAGCTCACAGAAGACGACCCATCTCTGTCATTGGTGCAATCAGTTACTATGAGAATAATCAAACGGAAGAAATAACTGCTCTCCTTGCACAAGTAAGAAATCAAATTCACTCACTGAAAAAACTCAGTCAAAAGATCATCCTTCTTTTCTTCCCTGTAACCTTCAAATTAGAACATAGTGGACTCTCCTATTCCTTCTTTCTGCTTCTTCCAAATCATCAACGCATATTTATTCTTCTAAAAGCATGATATCAGATTAATTAGTACTTTTATGTAGATAATTCTTGCTCTATAATACACTATACTATGCTTACTTTTCCTCCCCTGAATGTTGTTGCTTCTATTTGAGGTTTTAAGATATTTCTGTTTTACTGTGCACCTCTTTGTTCTGTAATAAAACAGTACTGATGATGTTGCATTATAAGAAAAGTAACATGATATTTCAGAGTATGGAGTCATTTATGAATAGTATTTGGGTTATTTACATAACCAATTTAATGCAGATTTACAAGAGACACTCCATGATTCAGGATGATTCATGAATCTGGCCTAGATGATTAGAATATGATCTATCTTCATAGTTATAAAAGTTTAAAAGCATAATAAATCTTTGTTATTATTTCAATGGAATCTTAATGTATAATTATTGACAATCAAAAACCTTATTATCATGTGCATAATACTCTAAAGGAATAGATATATATTCCTCTTGGTATTAAGCAAGAATTGCTTTGTGATCCTATCTATGTCCTCTTTTATTTTTCATTATCCAATCTTTTATTTCAAAAGAAAACGAAAGCAGGCAAGCATCATTATCATAAAATCCTTTTGAGAGAGTCACAATGATCAGATATATCATGACCCTAGCTTGTGGGACTAGTTTGTTGGAGTTCATTCATCTAAAGTCATTATGATAGTATAATTAATAAATAACATAGAAATATGAAGGGCCTATTGATTTTTTAAAAAACAAACTGAAGATACAAATCAAGTTAGAATATTGGAAGCTATACTTTATTGTGTTATAATTCCAAGAAGGGTTTTACTTAACTGTATTGATCTTGGCCATGTTTGCATGGCGTGAGGCATGATATAAACAGCTTATTTGCAAATGTTATCAAGAGCTTACAATCTCACATTGCATAACTATAAAATACCCATCTTCAGTTTGTTTAGAGGTTGCTATGCTATCTTAATGACATATATGGAGAGAAAAAGAAATACAGTAACACTCTTAATTCTTGAAGGTTGATTAAACCATCACAGGTGGTTGATTTGCAGCTGTACTACTCATGAGGCAGAACATATAGGCATGTTCACAATGAAAATGTAGTTGGCTATAGCAAGTGTCCAAACATAGCCCTTGGCTCAGTTATATGAAACACAAGTTACAAAGAAATGAATTTGAAAAATATTGACTTAATTCTTATTTTCAACCTGCAGGTTTTTTTTAAAGGTATATGTTTATATTTTTAGGCATACAGCCCACCCTAAAATGTTGCTCGTGTATGGCAGGATGTAACCAAAAAAATTTTTTTGCAGATGTAACCAAAAAAAAAAGGGAAAGGGATTTTTCTTAACAAAATAGACTCATTTCACTTCACTCAGAATTCAGATGCATACAATTATTTGTGACACAAAGTCTGTAAACATATAGATTTTCAATTGTGTGAGTGATGTATGTGGACTTGAATTGTGGAGTTCATGTAAATAAAACTATATTTTATAAGTTTCACTGAGCTCAGTAGATCTTGAATAGATCTAGCTGTATTATCCATAGGTTTCTGATAGAGATACCTTGTTTAGAAATTTTCTCTGTTTTTGCTTTTGAATATTTGCGAAGACTGTTTTTTTATTTCAAGGTAAATGTGGCAGTTTTGAAAAAAAAATCCTTGAATTATTTACTTTAATATTAATTTCTTTTAAAGGCAGCATGTTGTGTTAATAATGTAAGTCACTATTTATTCATTTATTGGAAAAAAGCTAGGCTATTATCTTTAAACTTCCCATTGTGGAAACATCACAAATATTGTTTCATTATATTGTTACTTTTCTTACCTTTTCAACCAGATGGGCAGTTTTTCTATGCATGTATAATTCATCCTCCTGCCTCCCACATACTCTGTTCTCCCAGGCAATCTTTTACAGTAAAAGTTTGCTGTTCTAATGCATATTTGTTGGACGTAAACTTGAAAAAAATATCATCTTACTACCAGTGTTAATGAAAAGCTGAAATGCTTGCAAACAAATGTCTGGCAAACATTGTAAACTCCTTGTGCTTGTATAGGACCCACAAGCAAAATGGGATGTAGAGGGTTTTATAAGTGAACCATCTAGTTTAGCTGGAAGGTATGAAGCACTGTAAAGATGACGGATCAAAAGAGATTTTGAAGGTTTTTGTAAAGGTCGTATTATTTTAAGAAAAAGAGAAAGGAAATCAATTGTATGCAAAGAATGAGAGAAAATGCAAAAAAATGCAGGGATATTTAAATTCTATTTCTGTTTCTTAGTCAGCTTTTAAAAAATTAATCTAGAGCGTAAGCTAATAGAATGCCAGAAAGCAAAATCCCTTATTAGTACTACTTTCACTTGCCTGACAATTTAATTTGGAAGAAGGAAGCATTTCAGTTTCAATGAATATTAAGCCTTTCCAGACAAAAGAGCTGCTCGAAACGCTGTGAAAACCTGACAAAGAGGTTGTCAGAGTTTTCGAATTGAAATGTGAAAAGTGCTCACTTCCTATTTACTAAGAGCAAATTAGTTAAAAAGAGCGAATAAGAAAAAGTGAAAAGGGATATTTTATTTTTATAGAGGAAGAAGAACCCTGGAGTTAGACATCTGTATGAAATACATGAATTAAAAATCGCTTTTAAAAAGGTTTATTGTGTTGGAATTGTGAACAGAACCAGAAAAAAGGTAGTTAATGAAAATCAAATGCTTTATCCATGATTATTCATGATTTCAGCCAAATCATAAACCAGGGCCTCCCTATGTAGGAAGGATTTTTTTAAAAAAGTGTCAAGATGGTGACTGTGACCCATGATCAAAGCCCCGGTGATGAGTAACGGCGAAGCTTCAGCTGTATGGTGGTAGCTGCCATCTTGACTTTTTTAAATCTTCCCTGCACAACCGCTCATCATAAACATAATACAAACCATTTCGGTTGCTTGTTTGCTTTCTGCTATGCTTAATAATATGGCAGCCCAGAAAAAAGACACTTTCAATTATGGGTCTGAAATTTTCCCTCATATTTATTTTAGTGATTCTTGGGACCTTATTGGAAGCTGTATTTTACTTCAGCCCATCCTATAATTTAAATGGTGAATATAATAATACCAATCAGTGTTAATATGTTTCTGGTTTAGTATGTTTGTAGATTTTGACTGGAAATGAATACTACTCTGCTGATTATGGAGATTGTAACTAGTTAGAATAACTAGTATTTCCATAGTAACTAGGGTTTTTTAAGTTTGAATTTCATTTAACTTAGTTTTGCTATATTTACTTAATTACATCAACTTCTAAGAGTCTTGATACATCATTAAATGCTCTTTCCCACCCACCCCGGCCACCAAAAATTATTGTGCATGGCTCATATATGTCAATCGTCCAGTGTTTAAATTATACAACTGTCACTAATTTCAGCTAGAAAAGAAAAATTGCCCTTCTTCTTTTTCCCTAAATTTAGTGAACATTTAATTCAGTTCTTCTTTAGAATATGGCATATTTATTCACTATTTGAATTTATCATTGCTGCCCAACACTAATTTATAGAATATGTGCGCATGTATTTTAATTCAAACATCTTAAAATGCTAAATAATAGGTGGGTCATTGAAAAAAAAATTGAATTCTTTTGCTTTTGTTTAATGCTTCAGCAAGCTATATAATCCTATCTTTTATTTCACTTTATTTCTCTTTCCCATTCTTTCACTTAGTTCCAAGAAGTCAGGTAGCATATATTGTTGGATTTAATTTTTTCTCTAAATTGTTTTTCCCTGAAATATATTCTGAATATCTGCAAGCCTTGGGCATTTCCCAAACCCTCTGATATTTTCCACATCTGCATGAATGACACCCTTGTATGATTATATTAATCTCACAGTTTCTACTGTGTTTCTACAGAGATGGCAAAGGAACAGTATGTTGCAGCTAAATATGTTTGTTCAATATTTCAGTGAGCCTGCAAGGTCTTTTTTCTGAATATTCTAGTATATTACTTTCCCCATTTTTACATTTCTTGTTCAATTGCCCCTGAAAATGATTAGTATTTTTATTAGTAATAAATTTATAAAGCCACCAAATCACAAGGTGGCATACAGAGTTAAAAACAAATTACAATAATAAATGGGCCATAGCAGATTTAGAGAAAATGCTATAGGTAGTTCTTGACTTATGACCACAATTGAGCCCAACATTGATGCTGCTGAGTGAGACATTTGTTAAGTGAGCTTTGCTCCCTTTTATGACTTTTCTTGCCACATGCCACATGAACTGCAAATCACTGCAGTTGTTAGGTTAGTAACACAGTTGTTAAGTGAATCTGGCTGCCCCATTGACTTTGCTTGTCAGAAGGTCACAAAAGATGATCACACGCCCCTGAGACACTGTGACCATCATAAATATAAATCATTTATGAAGCACTTTAAATCACATGATAAAGTGTGAAAAATGGTCATAAGTCACTTTTTTCGGTGCTGCTGTAATTTTGAATAGTCACTAAATGAACTTTTGTAAATCAAGGACTACCTATATTCCAGAAGATTAGAACAGTGACCGAGAAAAATACCTCCCATAGGCAAAGAGACTCAGAGTATGCCAATCCTACCTCCAGTGGTCATCAAGCAGACTTGTTAGGAGCCATGGTAGCAGTGTTCCAATATTTGAGGGGCTACCACAGAGAAGAAGGGGTCAAGCTATTTTCCAAGGCACCTGAAAGCCAGACAAGGAATAATGGATGGAAACTGATCAAGGAGAGATT
>JANHFL010002336.1:215255-240569 GCA_032468155.1 Oxyrhabdium leporinum
ATTGGATTATTTTTCATTTTTAATTTAGTCCCATCTATTAAATCATCATTGCCCTGCTCTTCTGTTTCTTTCTGTTTGATTGTTTTGAACATAGGGATAGTCTTTCTTGAGTTCAGCTCAATTGTTGGTGGCAATATGGACATCTTCGTGTAATCTTATGATAATAATGCCATTCCCTTCCTCTGAAGTGTTTTTTCCCAGGTTCCCAATCTAGTGTAGAGACCTTAGTTTAGTGATGGCTAACCTTTTCGACACCGACTGCCCAAAGCGTGCGCGCGCATCCCCAAAATGCAATACGTGCACGTCCCCCGCACATGTGCCCCACCCCCTGTGCATGCCCACGTGTCCCCATGCATGCACATGTGTCTCCTGTGCATGTGTCCTCCACGCATGCATCCTGCCCCCCGCATGCATAGCAGAGTCCCAAAGAGCAGCTGGCAGGTGGGAGGCATGCACATGCGTGGCAGAACTGAGCTGGGGCGATGGCTCATGTGTCCACAGAGAGGGCTCTGCGTGCTACCTCTGGCGCATGTGCCATAGGTTCACCATCAGGGCCTTAGTTATTCATTTATTTCTTTGCTCTTTATTTATTTCAAAAGACCTGGCTCCTCATTTTACCGACCCAGGAAGGATGGAAGGCTGAGTCAACCTTTGGCCAGTGAGACTCGAACTGCCACACTGCTGGCAGTCAGCAGTCAGCAGAAGTAGCCTGCAGTACTGCATTCTAACCACTGCGCCACCACGGCTCTTAACAGTAAATCTTAACAAAACAGTAAAGACATCAGTAGCCCACAAATTATAAAGTAAAATTATTGCACATTTCCCATACATCTACATTCGCATTCTCCCATACATCTACACACCATCTTGCTGGGTTTTTGCCTTTTTCTACCCTGATGCTTGCAAGAAGAGACGGCTCCTCAAGACCTTTCAGAAGGCAAGGAGGATGAGTCTACCAGAAGTCCAGGGAAAGGATGGATCACAACTGCAGGGACATTTACAGAGAAGGCTCTCACTATATGATAACATTTAAAGGAAGGGACCTGGAGTGCACCCATCCTATCTGGCCTAGTAGGATGGGCAGATATCCTCAGGGAGAGGCAGTCATACAGGTAGCGCGGTCTCATTCAATTTAGGGCTCTAAAGGAGATGCCCAACATCTTGAATTGCACTGGGAGAGAAATGAGAAGCCACTGCAGCTCACACAGCAGTGCTGTAGTATAGGGAAAATGTGGAGTGCTCAGATCTATATCATTGCTGCATCCTGGATCAATTACAGCTTCCAGGCACTGGTTCAGCACCAGATAGCATCACTTAGCCAGGGGAGGAGATGTATTACTCAGTACATCAGCATAGGCAGAGACCAAAGTCAGCTTCCTCTTTTCATTCCCAAATATTGTTTCCCTTGTGTACGGGCATTTAACCTTTCCAAATTGCTGATTCTTTAAAATATCATTTTTTCCCTTCTGCTTGTAGGAGAAAATCATTAATAAGTAATGATTTCAAAAAGCATATTGTAAAGGCTAAATAGGCAATATAAAGGTTAAGAGGCTCCACTGTTGACAGTAAGTTGCTGTTAATTGAAATTATTCTTGAGATCACTTGTTGTATCTTTTTAGTTAAAATGCATCCCTTACACACTGATTTTTAACTGGTAATATCTAAAACAACAGGTGGACAACCTGAGACTCCAGAGCACAGGGAACATAGCCAAGAAACCCTCTAAAATTATTCCAGGAAAGTTTGAAATACAGATAGCCCTTGACTTACAACCATTCATTTAGTGACCGTTCAAAGTTACAGCGGCACTGAAATGAGTGACTTATGACCATTTTTCCCACTTAGAACATTTGCAGCACCCCCGTGGTCATGTGATCAAAATTTGGATGCTTGGCAATCAGTTGATATTTATGATTCTTGTAGTATCCCAGGAACCTTCTGACAAGCAAAGTCTCAATGGGGAAGCCAGATTCACTTAACTACTGTGTTCCTAACTTAACAACGGCAGTGAACAAATGTGACAGGAAAGGTCATAAAATGGAGCAAAACTCATTTAACAACTTTCTCACTTAGCAACAGAAATTTTGATCAAAAGTCGAGGACTACCTGTACTCGGTTCTCAATGGAACATTTTTATTTTTATTTTTTATTTTACAAATAAATGGAAAAATATGTTTTAACATCTAATCAGACATGTATCTCAATTGGTAACTCCCAGAGATCATGACCCAATGCTGTAGAAAACTGCACAAAAATTTTTGAGGCAACAAATTCATAAAGCAAATTCTATGTCTCTCTGTATCTATCTATAAACACACTCACACAATTCAAGGGCATCCAGCTTCAAAAAAACATTGGACAACTTACAAAGTTGAAAGAATGCATAATATAAAAAGGGAAACATAACTAAAATTTGGAATAATTGCTAGAAGATGTACGATCTGTGCTTTGAAAGGAGTTTAAAAATAGTAAAGGAGGGATTTTAAGAATAACAAGATAAACATGAATCTTTTGTCTCTGCATAATAAGGGAGTTAGAGACAAGTCAGTCTTGAGAACAGAGAACTTACTTCTGAAATTAAATCAGAGTGAATGTTAGCGTACTTTCAGGTCCTGTAAGAATATGGATAATTGGATACTTCCTTAGGCTAGATTATATTTGCTCACTTTAGTTTACCATTACATATTCTATGCAGGTAGATTGCCTAATAACTCAAATTCCAGACAACATACATATAAAATAAAATTCATAAAATATAGTAAAATAATGGGAAAAAATGTATAATAATATCAAGATTAAATAAGAATACAGGCAACAAAATCACAATAAAGTTAGCAGTAAAATCAACAATGCAGTTACCTAAAAACAATAAAGTGTTTATTAATTTCTTAGAAAATAAAAAGATGTTATTCACTTGGCACTAAAAAAGACTAGAACATGGATACCAGGTGGAATTCTCTTAATGAGGGCATTCAGAAATATGGTAGCACAACTAAAAAGGTCCTATAATCCCCATCACGTTATTTGACATGGTTATTTGTAGGGAAATTGATAAAGATTGTAGAAATGTGGTAATGGTTGTGGGAGATAATCCTAGGTATACCTAGGCAAGATACTTAAAGAATTTCAAGTACATTGCCCTATTATTACTGACATATTTCTGGAATGGTGTTGGATATATGTATACTTTTTCAAATCATTTGTTTGATCTCCATTCTTCTCATTCCAGCTACGAGTCAATCAAGAAGAACCTGCAGAATATTGTAGTGGCCTCCAAGATGAAGAACCAAATGTAGATCCTGAAAAGCATCGCCAAAAAATAGCAGAAAACAAAGATCAGATGAGAACCAATGTAATTCAGGAAATAATGAACACAGAGAGGATTTATATCAAACATCTCAAAGACATCTGTGAGGTAAAAATATAAAATAATAATGTAACAATGGAGAAGGAAAGAATCCAACTCTTGTCTTGAAGAATCTATGAGCCCTCCAAAACAGTGATGTGGTCCCCTAATGAAAAGCACCATCACAAAAACCTCTTCGGACGGTTCCTTTTCCTGTAATGTCATTGAAACCGATTCACACATCCACATTTTTCCAGTGCAAGTATGAGTTACAAGCAGGGGTGCTGGGGGTTCGAGGGGGTTCGCAATGATTCTGTAGGGATCACCGAACCCCCAAACCCACTCCTGGCTGGCCCCACCCACTCTGCACCGCCCCTCCCAGGAGTCTACATGCGGCCTGCTGTGGATGCAAGTAAGTGCAGGACACACGCAGAGGCTCGGGGAGGGAGAAGAACGGAGCATCCGGAGCCCAGGGAGAGGCCATTTTTGCACTCCCAGAGGCTCCAGGAAAACCTCTGGACCCCAGGGAGGGCAAAAATCGGGCCTCTATGAAGTTTGGCGAGGCTGGAAATGAGTTGTTTCCAGTCTCCCTAGAGCATCCAGAGCCCGGGGGAGGCCATTGTTGCACTTGCAGAGGCTGCAGGAAAGCCTCTGGACCTCAGGGATGGCGAAAACACCACCCTCACCATGGTACAGGAGGCCAGATGGGCCACGCCCACCATGCCCTCCCCCCAACAACTGGGCAGCGAACCTGTTGCTGCGGTTTTTGAAACCCACCCCTGGCTACAAGCCATATTGTACTTCTATCCTTTTGTTGCCCCCTCTCCAAACCGCTGAAAAGGCAACCTTCCCCTGTCTTTTCTTGTTACATATCAAATTAGCGTTTGAGAAATTGTGATAGCCCGAGTGACAGAAAATTTGTATGTATTTATTTAGTTCCTTGTCTATTGATGGACATTAGACAGGAAGGTATCACATATAAGGGTGAGTCAACTGGTTGAGTTTATGTCAATAGAAAACACAGTCTTTCCTGGCTGAGATGGGAGTGATAATGATGCAAGAGAAGTCCCAGCAAGGTTATTAGGTCCACAAAAAGAACAGAAAGAACACCAGGAGAACACTCATTACTGTAGACAAAGTTATTTCCAGCAGATCTGTACATAGGAGTCAGTCAACATAAGGCTGCAGTTTGGAGAAAACAGAGAAAAACAGGAGAAAGTGACAGGGAAAGGCAACATGGGCAAAGAGAAGAAAGGAACTAATAAGTCAATGCCATAGTAACTATTTATTATAACACTTGAAAAAAAATCCATTTTACAGAATAAAGGTTGCTGGTCATCATGACTTATATTTAATATTTTTGCTTTGTCTCCGCTGACCTTGTGTCTATCAACTGCTCACAAGTGAAACAGACACTGACTTTTTATAAATGTTTCCTTAACCTTGTTTTTAAAAGATACAGGAAGGCACTTGCTGCTACTCACAGAGTGTTTTGTTTCTTTGAGCAGAAAAACCAAGTTGTGAGCCTGTTCTAGTATTGTACTTCGTTTTCTTGCCATAGAAATATAATACAGTTGTCCGGGAGCACATTGAAATGTGTTGTCCAGATGTTGAATTAAAACAATTGTTACGTCCTTAAAGTAAATTAATTCTCTACTGCTGTAGAATTCTGTCCCTGTATATTGACTTTGAGTCATATAAAATAATTATTCCTTATGAATTCTACAGAAGTATTGCAGTAGACAAGTGAGGAAATGTTATGATTGCACTTCTTTTAGCGTAAAGTGATAGAATGCGTATCTTCAATTTTTATTTACCATGATCAATATTAAGACCCTTTTGGTTGGATTTCTTAGGGATACATTCGGCAATGTCGCAAACATACAGGAATGTTCACTCCGGTCCAGCTAAGCACCATATTTGGAAATATTGAAGATATTTACAAATTCCAAAGAAAATTTTTGAAAGATCTAGAGAAGCTGTACAACAAAGAAGAGCCCCACTTAAGTGAAATAGGGTCGTGCTTTCTTCAGCATGTAAGTTGGTTAAATATCCTCATTTGACTAAGTAGTACAGTGCAAGAGAAAGAGAGTTTGGTGAACTGGGGAAACTACAGTGAGATAACAGTGCAGAATGAATGTCAGCATAATTCAATAAAGATTAGAGTCAACTTTTCAGATATGTTTTCTGAAGAGGCAAAGGTCAGAATGAGCAGGCTAATTATGCAAAGGCGGCCAGGACTGGGGATTTATAGTAAGCATGTTTTAGGGGTTATAACAGTTTTTAGTATTTCTCATCTCTAAATGTTAAAGAACTGTGCCATAGATTTTCAGTAATTTTAATCAGAGAGCCTGGGGATGGGGGGTGGGCTGCAGAAAGGGGGCTTTTGCTGTAGAGATTCATTCATTCTGGGTCCTGCATGCCTGCCTGCCTGCCAAGGTCAATGGTTCATTTTTTGACAGCTCTCTGAGAAACAATTACATTGTCTCTGTGCCTTCGCACGGAATCCAGGTGTCCTACATCACTGTCCTCTCTCCTTCTTCACTTTGAAACAGCTGCGGAATTGCGAAAGCAATTTCTACAGCTTGCAATTTATCCGTGCTTTTTAGTTTTCTCCTTGCGGCTGTGAGCTATTTTAAAATTGTTTTTTTTTTTTGTATTTTTGTTTTTGCTTTTAGCAAGAAGGATTTGATATCTATTATGAGTATTGTAACAATCACACTGGAGCCTGACTTGAGCTCTCCAATCTGATAAAACAGAGCAAGTACCGCCATTTTTTTGAAGCTTGCCGCCTCCTTCAGCAAATGATTGACATTGCCATTGATGGTTTCCTCCTCACTCCTGTTCAGAAAATCTGTAAATATCCCCTGCAGCTTGCTGAATTATTAAAGTACACCACTCAGGATCATAGGTAAGGCTGATTGGTTAGGTTTTTTTCCTGTGGGAAAATTTCACATTCAGGTTAACTTCTATCCACTCACCAAGAATGCTTGCAGGATATGATCAAATACTTATGAAAGCAGCCATGATTTGTGCAATAAACATTCCTCCTGTTTTTCATGTGCATCTCACACACAGACACAAAAAGGGAGAACTTCAACTGCACCCTTACCTTTCAATTTTTCCAGAAGCACAGCCTTAAATTTATATGTCCTCTTCATATATAATTCTTAATGATAGTGAAAAGTAAACCATCTTGAAAAGTAGGTAAATTTGATAAACTGTGCTGAAATGGTAATTATGTATTTTAGCTGAGAGTGTTCAGTTACATTGGCCTGGAGCGCAGCACATGCAACTCATGATACCCCTAGACACTATCCATAGAATTAAATTTTAAAGTGGAAATGGTTGGAATCTCGTAGAGCTTTTGGACAAGAATGGCATTGAGATGTTAGCATTTTTTGTGCAGTGGGACAAGGGTGATGATCCTGTATGGTTTTAAGCAATTTTATTTAATTGTGGAGAGGGGAGCCTCAAATTGTAAAAATATAGTTGAGCTACCCTTGCACCATCCTAGCCTGACACTTTCCAGATATACTGCATTTACAGCTCCCAGAATTTGTAGCCAGCACTGTCAATTTTAGTGATGGGTTGAGGAGCTGAGGCCCTTCTGGATATCATTTTAGAATTACAACTTGTTGTAGCCCCCAGCCAGCACAGTCAATGGGGTGGAAGGCTGGGACTTGTAGCTACTGACTAAGGTAGGAAAAAGTGATTTAGAAGATGAACTAATCAGTTCTCTGCACCTCATTGAACTGTTTTCTAATTCTTGCAAACTGAATGGAAATTATTAGTGTGAGAGAAAATGACCTGTTGGATGATAAATCATGATTCAGAGCTTTAATACTTTTTGATTACTCAATATGTCTGTTACAAGTTCTGCTATTCTCAATGGACTGAAAGTGCATGGAAAGTGCAGTAATCAAATCAAGAGGAACTTTCTTAATAACTGCCTTTTCACCCTAGAGCTCTCAAGATAGGCTGGATGACAGCTCCCATCACACACCCATGATTTTCAAACTACATGCCTGTGCGTCCCTCTTGTAATCCTATACTCTTGCAACAGTATAAATCACCCACTTCCTATGTGGACATTGCAGCTTGAGGAAAATAGGAAATGTAATCTAACACAAATTTACTTCTTCCTACATTTCTTTGGGCCACTCAGTACCTCTCCACACATTCTACCTAACCATTAGAATGAAAATAAAAACAGGTAACTATGCAAAGAGAGAGTTGTAGCTCAGGGACAAGGTCAGTTCTATGTATACCCTACTATGGGTGTCGGCAACCCACGGCTCCGGAGCCGCATGCGGCTCTTTGGGCCTTCTGCTGCTGCTCCCTGTCCCATCACTGGCTGGCCCCGCCCCTCACCCTCCCCTCCCCTCCCTCACCTGGCCTGACAAGGTAAGGGCGACAGTGGGGGATGGAGAAGTGGCCGGAGAAGTTCTCCAGTGCCTCACTCTTGCTGGAGCTTCTTCTGGCCCTTGTTGGTGCTGGGTGTGCCTTGGTTGCTTGGGGAGATGCGCAACCTGCTCTCTACCCCAAGACACTGGCCCGACCCGGCTGTGACATGTATCTCTCGCGCGCTCTCTCTCTATGTCTCTGCGTCTCTTCTCTCCCCTTGCAAAGCTGCGGCTGGGCCAAACCAGCAAGCTCTCCGTGGGGCTCTTTGCTACTCCTTTTTTTCTTCTTTTTGGAAATCCAGACTGGCTGAAGAATGATTGTGAGCCACAGCAGAGGCTTCCCTCCTCCTCCACTCCCTCCTTCTCCTCTCACGACCCCCTGGCCGGCTGTGGCAAGGCCGGGAAGGTGTGCACGTGCTGGGAGATGCTCAAGCAAGCGCCAAAGTGCAGCAAAGGTGCACACAGGGTGGGCAGCCACTCACTTGAGGAGCATCTCCCCGTGCGTGCGCACCCTCCCGGCCCCCCACAGCCGGCCAGGGGGTTGCGAGAGGAGGAGGAGGGGAAAGAGGAGGAGGAGGGTAGCCTGAAGGGAAGCCTCCACCATGGCTTGCAATCGTTTCTCAGCCAGCCTGGATTTCCAAAAAGAAGAAATAAAAGGAGTAGTCAAGAGCCCCAAAGGAGAGCTTGCTTGCTTGGCCCGGCCACGGCTTTCTGAGAGAGAAGGAGGGAGGGAGGGAGAGATACAGAGAGAGAGAGAGAGATACAGATACAGATACAGGGAGAGGGAGAGGGGGAGATGGGGGAGAGAGAGACATAGAGAGATACACGGGAGAGAGAGAGGGGAAAACAGGCAGAGGAGCAGAGAGATAAAGAGGCGGAGAGAGACGCAGAGTGATACAGGGAGAGGGAGAGGAGAGAGGGTGAGAGATACAGAGAGGGGAAGATAGGGAGAGGGGGACAGAGAGAGATACAGAGGGGGACAGACACAGAGATACAGAGTGGGGGAGAGAGATACTGAGAGGGATACAGAGAGAAGGGGAGAGAGATAGACAGAGATACACACAGAAGGGGAGAGAGATACAGAGAGAGAGAGATACAGAGAGAAGGGGAGAGAGATGGTGGAAGATAGAGAGGGAGAGGGGGAGAGAGAGACATAGAGAGAGAAGAGTTTTGTGGGTGGGTAGGCATAACTAGGGGGTTCAGGTGACTGGGTGGGAGTGAATGACGTCAAGTTGGCCATGCCCACCCAGGTTTTGTGGCTCTCGGTGTTTTTTTTTCTTTGGGAAACAGGTCCAAATGGCTCTTTGAGTGTTTAAGGTTGCAGATCCCTGCCCTAGTAGTAGCTCTGTGATTATTTTAATAGGAACAAACTGCTTAAGAGTCTAAGGAATCATCAGAGCTACTGAGATCTATAACCTTTTCAGTCATTGAACCTTCTTATATAATATTGTGCCGTATCCTGCCATCAGGTTTTTTTTTAATTGCTAATGAGAGTTCAGCACGCTTTTTTAGGAGTCATGCAAGAACTCACAAGACTTCAGTGTTTCCATATAACCTCATGAAATCTGATTCGAAAATGGTGGAACCTTGTGAGTTTAACAATCGTGGGAGATTCTGAATGTTACATTTTTATTTAATGTGTCGGTCTTTCAGTACTTTCTAGGGATGTTGTAAATTACGGGCGTAAACTCGATTGCGTCACGTGACGTATCGCAATGTTTTTTGCCTTTGTGGAGCCAGGGTGGACGTGGCCTGCGCTTGATGCATCCAGCCCGCCAGCCACCAGTTTGACACCCCTGTTGTAAATGGTGCAGCTGCAATTTTGCTGGCTCCCTAACCTGTGGGTCAGTTCTCTAAAACAAATGAGAGAAAATGGCAACTTTGCACCATTCGAAGCGTCCACTAGCAGCAGCTGAGAAGCTCAGTTTTATGGTCTTTCCAGTTAGTTGCAAAAGTGCACTTGTTGAAATCATATAGCCTTTTTACGGGATTGTTATCATGCCAGAGGTATCTTAGATGAATCATGCCAGAAGTAACGTAGGAGTTTTTTGGGAAATCTTTTCTAAATTTAAAGGTGGTTTCAAAAATTGCTCCATAGGCAGTCTCTTTTTTTTTTCCCCCAACAAGACTGCAAGCTCTAATCTCCATTGTAAAAGTGCTCAGACAATGAGACAGTTAAGTGTGAGATTCATTTAAAAAAATCCACTGATAAGCAACGTGGACAGGAAGTTGCGATGGTTATCTTACGTACCCTTTTTGGCTATAAATCCCTTTCAGCTGCAGCTACACTCCAGATAGATAGGAGTGTGGAAGATATTTGTTGTCTTGGTTTCTTCTTTTCCTACTTTGTTCTTTGGGACTAATGCAGGGCTGCGTTGGCGATTCTGAAAAGATTTGCCGAGCTTTGAACAGAAAAGACTCCAGCTTTCCTTTTATCGGAGCTTCCCCCTGTTCCCTCCGCCTAACAAAAGGATTGCCTGCTAGAGCCAATGTCTCTGCTCAGTGGGAAGATCCTATCATGGTATTTGCAGAAATGGAGTCTCCTGCCACTGTCCCCCACTGCCCACAAATCTCTGTGTGAATGTATGTAATGTGTGTCAGAGAGAGAATGTTAAAGAGACTATAGATCATTTCCTATGTGTGTGGGATTTTGTACGGCTATTAAGACCTTGCTGTTTTAGCAACCTTTTAGAATTTGGCAGGTGAGATGATTCCCTCTTGTATGCTTATGTGTTTTGGGGGGTATTAAAAAATTTTTTTTCCTTCGTTAAACTGATTGTTCCTGTGGTTTTTGCTATTGTTTTGACTTTGTCTTTTTTAGCCTGATTACTAAATGAGGTAGGTGTAAAGTGCTCAGGATCATTTTATTATTATTATTAAAATAGGATTCTGTAGACATTCTCAGTCATCCAGGTCATGCTTGTCCCAAAGGTGCTTTTTCAACTGGACTCTCTTGTTTTCTGCTTCTCCTCCAAGGAGCTTCTTCAGCTCTGACTGGATGGTGGGGAATGGAAGGATTTATATTCCTTGCAGACAGCTGGTCATTTGCATCCATTTAGAGGGTCACTGAAGTATTTGGAGGTTTATCTGTGTCCTCAGGGTCACCTGAGTAGTGCTCCTGTTTCTGTAGTCTTGCATTTTTTTCCCTCTGGAAATCCATTCCTACTCCCACACCATTCAAAGGGTGTTCATCCCGAATTGTATAGCTTAAATTCTGGATGAGAAGCGAAATGTCTTCAAAGAAAAAAAGTTGAGTTGCCTCCTGAAAAAGCACCTTTGGATTAGAGTAGGATATTTATCTAGGAAATGAATAAAAGGCATCCTCTGCAGGGATTGACCAGTATCTTTCTTTCTTTGACAGTGACTATGATAATATCAAGGCAGCATACGAAGCCATGAAGAATGTAGCTTGCCTCATCAACGAACGCAAACGGAGGCTGGAAAGTATAGACAAGATTGCTCGCTGGCAAGTCTCCATTGTCAACTGGGAGGTGAGGGGACATGGCCTGTCATTTTTCAGACTTGGAAGACCTAGGGTTTCTCTCAACTGTTTCAAAGGGTGTTTTCTTATTTTCTGCTGTTTCCACTCTGAAAAGGTGGTTGTTGATTTTCATTGTGGTGATTATGATTTACTTGAAATAATTTATTAATTTATTTCACTTTTATTTTTTTCAATGATTCATAGGGGCTGATGCCCTAAAAATTCAACAACTCAGCTGCACCACATTGTTAATGCTTACCCCCACCCCAAAAAAGAAGGCTTCAGAAAAAAATCTTAAGGACAGGAGAACCATTCTAAACCAAGAAGCAATGTTAGAAATGACTTAACTCCATTATTTAGTTATTTTGAGATTTTACAGTGGTTCTCACGGCACCTCGGTGATCACTTAATTTTATACTTGAAATTGAGAAGAGGTGAAGTTGGACTCAGTGTGAATTGGAGTCAATGTAGGTTTTCCCTTAATACTGGTTATTCTTTCTTCACTCTTAACATTTTGAGAGCATAATGTGTGCAAAGGAGAGGCGTTTGTACTTGACTGGGCACTCTTGGTTTTTGGTTGTTTTTTTTAAAACTGCCACAAGTAATCTCATTGAACAGGAATTGGCAATTTAGGGGGGCACTTTAAAAAAAAAAATAATCTCATTTTTTGAGAGAGTTTGGCAATCATAATTCATGACCTGGGAAGACCAGACACTATTTAAGAGTGTAATAAAATCTCCGGTACCTTTCTGATGACCCTTAGATTGGAGAGATAATTTGTTTTAAATCTAAAATCCAATACAATTATGTATACTTAGCTTCAAAATTCAATAAGCATTCATTGAACGGAATGTTTAATTCCGTTTTGGAGAGGTCAGCTGCCATTTAGGGCCTCCGCACATATTGCTTTAACTAAAACCAAGTTCATTAGCACAATCACAAACTTTGAAACAGAGAGAAAGAGACAGAGGCAAAGACCACGTTTTTTCAGTAGGAAAAATTTTTCCCTATGAAATTTTTATTTTTTTAAAAAAACCCAAAAGAATAAAAATATAAATTTTGTAAGAGAAAAGTAAGGAATGTAAAGAAAAAAGTACAAAGAGTGAAATAGAAAAGAGAAAGGAAGACAAGAAAAAAAGCTGCTGCAGTTATAAGTACATTTATATTTTATCCCCCTTTCTCTAGCGTTAAAAGGTATATCTTTTGTGAGTAAGCTTATGCCTTTTAATAAAAATATTAGGCTGAAAAAGTGCTACTAAACTCTTGATTTTTGTCTAGCCTAGACTTCACAGCCTTTCTCTTAAATAACTTAAATAATAATATTTAAAATAATATTCCTTGTTTTAGTGACTTAAGATAATAGCTCCAGACAGGTGAATAACAGGAGAAAAGCTTATTTCCCACCAAACATCCTAAAGTATTGCCACAAGCATCTCTGGCAGGAATAGATACTCTCTCTGGCTGATCTTTACCAGGAAATAATCTTCCAATATTTATGTACACAACAGACTATTCTACTGGCTTAAATGGAGGTGGAGAGGAGAGAGAAATGAACCCTCCTGTCTTGTTGTACTTAATCTATTGATGATAGTTAACATATCTAGATCTAATATTTTTAATTGGGGGTGGGGTGGAGTGGGGTGTCTTCTCCATTCTGGTAAGGGAAGATTTTGATATTTGCTGACAAAGGGATCAAAAAAGTGTGGCAAACAGTTCAGGATTGGTAGCTATTGTATTGTAGACTAACCCATATAATAAAGATGAATACAAGAAGAATTATCTATCTAATGTCATTCTTGGTGCTGATAAAGTTTAATATCTCCTTTTCGTTGTTTTTTTAATGCTTTAGGGGCAAGACATCTTAGGCAAAAGCTCTGAATTAATCCACTCGGGAGAATTGACCAAAATCTCCAAACAAGGCAAGAGTCGGCAAAGAACATTCTTTCTTTTTGACCATCAGCTTGTGTTCTGTAAGAAAGATTTATTGAGAAGGGACATGTTGTATTACAAAGGCCGAATGGACATGGACGAAATGGAGGTGGTAGATGTTGAGGATGGCAAAGACAAAGACTTCAATATTTCTGTAAAGAATGCTTTCAAAATTGTAAATAATGCTACGGAAGAAGTTTACCTATTTTGTGGGAAAAAGCCAGGTGATAAAAAAAAGTGGCTGGAGGCTTGTGCAAATGAGAGGAGACGAGTGCAAGAAGACAAAGAAATGGGTAAGTATTATCTTTTGCTAACTGAAATCACTAGAATTGGAAATTTGGAATATTTTTCCATTGCACTGTCTCTCCTATTGGCCTTCTTGCCTGTCTTTCTGAATCAGCAAAACTAAAACAAAAGTGTTCATGATGTAACCCAAATGTTGTGAGATTGCAGCATTATTATATAAAACTTCATGATTTTTTTAAAATTTAACTTGGCTATGATTAGATGCTTTTGTGATTAGAGTTGTTCCATCGATGGGCTAGAACAGGGGTGTCAAACTCAATTTCATAGAGGGCCACATCAGGGTTGTGTTTGACCTTGGGGGCCCAGGATGGGTATGGCCAGGATGGGCATGGCCAGTTTGACGTCACTTGTATTGGGGTCACCTGTGGTGGCCAAAGTGCTCTGCCAGTGAAAACGGACTCGTGACCTCTGTTTTCAGCCACGACAGCCTCCTGCAACCCTCTGCCAGTGAAAACAGAGCTTGGGAGAGCTGCCCGCAGTCCTTGTGAGCTTCATTTTAGGCTGCAATGGCCTCCTGCAACCCTCTGTCAGTGAAAACAGAGCTCAGGAGGGCCACATACAGCCCTTCCAAGCTCTATTTTCACTGGCAGAGGCAGCATGGGCCAGTCCTTTGTTGTTTCCAGGGCAGCCGATACACCAGAGCTAAGCACACCGTGGGCCGGATCTGGCTCACAGGCCTTGAGTTTGACACCCCTGGGCTAGAAGGATCGTGTTACTGATTTTTTTTAAATTAAAGCCAAGATGCAATATTTTGTTTATTTCTGATGTGGTTTTGGTACCAGTGCATTCAAAAACTACTCAGAGTTCAATGTTATATACATTTAATTTTAAATAATAAACATCTTTTAAATGTAGTGTTATGTACTATTACAATTGAAAACAGCGGATCCAGATTCTCAGGAATAATTCCTTGTGATCTCCACTTATCTACTTCATTTTGGTGGAACTGTTCTGGATTGACAAATCTGCATTATTCTGAATCAAACCATTTGTCCATTTTCTTAGCATTCTCTACACTGAATGGCAGTGGCTTGTTTCTGTTTTTCAGAAGTTATGACATCCTTGTGAAGATGTTGAGAATTGAAACTGAGCTTTTCTATGTGTAAAGTCTGTGCTCTGTTATTAAACTGTGATATGTTTCTCAAGAGACATGTGTCTCCTCTTTTGAAATTAGATCCATTAGCTAATTGTTACTCAGTGATGCTTTTTATTGAACTTTGCTTTAACAACATATTACACTCTGGTTCTTGAAACAGCATTGAAATTTGTATCATTTATCCTTCAAATGTAGGAATGGAAATCTCAGAAAACCAAAAGAAGCAAGCAATGCAAAATGCACGGAAGTCAAGACATGGGAAAATGAAAGGTGAATATTTAAGCATCATCCCCCACCATGACCAACGACTGATTCACTCAGTGTACTTTTCCTTTCAGATGAATAATGCTGTTTTCTTGAGTGTTAAGTGTATAAGGAGGTGGCACGTAGAACAGGCAGTATAGATCCAAGGGATTAGATTTTCCTATGCTTTACTTGCTGGATATTAGCAAGATATCACTGCTATATATATATATCATAGGTGGAATCCAGCCGGTTCGGACCGGTTCTCCCATACTGGTATTAACAAATGCTGCCAGTTTGGTTGAACTGGTATTTCCGATGATCAGGCTGGGCCCACCCAGCCACCCCTGCTGTATCCTGTCCGTTATTTCCTGCTTTGTAGCTAATCTAAATCGTGCGGCACAGCTGATCCCCCCCCCTCGCTGTTCTACTTACCGTTGCTGTTTCAGAAGGCTTCAAAATGTGCCATTTGTAGTGCTGCATGTAATTGTCTCAGGCGTGCGCACAAAGCATGTGCTCACCAAACCGGTAGCAGACTTCACAGGATTACACCACTGATATATATCATTATTTTCATAAGTAGATGCCTGTAGATACAGGGTGTACCTAGTAGTAGAACAGGATAATGAACCATGTGCTGAACTATGACTCCCAGAACCCACTCAATGTATTAGTTAATATGTTTCATTTTCTAGGTTTACAGAATAATTTTAGCATAAACTAGTGTGCTCTGTTTGCGTAATTCTTTATGCACAGAAGAAATCAACAATGGCTAAACGTGTTATATGAATATATTTACTCTTTAAAGGATTTGGTTAAGCATATTGTTCGAATCAGCCTCTTTTTGGATCCTGCTCTCTGAATCAGTGAGATGTGTAGTTCCAGGAAAACTTGAGACACAATGGTGTCTCAAAAAACATGCTTTTTGAGGTAGGAGAAGGACTGCTGCTTGAGTAGAAAAGAAGATTTCCCAGTTTCCCTTCTTCTGTTGCCCCATTGCCCCACCAGCTCTCTGACATCTTTATCTCTGTCTGTTGTATACTCCCATTCTTAACGCTATTATTATTGCTGGTTATGTATGGGTCCTCAATGTGATACATTGGTCATTTAGGCAGCAAATTACTTAGCCATAATGAGTGAACTGTTTTGGACAGCATAGGAAGTTGGCTTCAATTTGCCATGCATCCTGTGTAGTCCTTGGAATTTTGCCTAATGGTGAGACTGTCTGTGGCCTCCGATTCCTATTCCCTGATGTATAGCAAAAAGTGTCATGTGAACAACTCCTGAATTATAATCTCTGTATACTATTTTCCTTCTACAGGTGTCAGCTATAATGGATGCCCAGTGCCACCACTACACCAAACTTTGCATCCTATCCATCAGCGTCATGTTACAGTGCCCACTAGTATTCCACAGCAGCAGGTGTTTGCCCTAGCAGAACCAAAGCGGAAACCATCCCTTTTCTGGCACACTTTTAACAAACTGACACCGTTTAAGAAATGAACAGCCCAACATCCACGGCCTGAGAGGCCATCTGGAAAAGGGGAACGATTTGGCAGCAAAGCTTTTGTTGGTCCAGTTGGAAAACCTGGATTCTGCCCTGGAGAGAAGATATGGGCTGATTTCTGATTTTCCACCGTAACCTTCCTTGAGCAACATGAAGAAGATGTGGTTTATTGAAGGAGATAGTGATCTGAAATGGATGTGGTCCTGAATCAATAAACAGACTGATGGGAGATTTGCCACTTGACCACAGTAGCAAATTGCTGCTGTCTCAGAAAATGCCATGTGCATATGTCACCCTTGTACCAAAGGAACGGTTCAAAACTTTTAAGTCATTTTGATAGGCTTAATAGTGAATGGATTGGCCAAATTTAGAAATGGGAAGGATAGTGTCTCCACGTTTGTGCAGAATTTGGCAAAGGGTAGTTTAATCCTTCCTATGGCTCTTACATCGTTAAGTGGCTGGTACTGAGAAAACTGCTTAGTTCTTCCTATTTGTCTTTGTTTGCTGTGTTCTTCTGTTAAGGGAGACTTAGAGTTTCTCAAGGCACATTCATGGCAAAAGGAAGAAAATGTGAAATTGGTGTCATAAATATATGAACATGTATTTTTATATGAAGAAAGTCCCCCTTGGACTCAGGGTGGAATCTTACCAAAAACGGTATTTTGCTGTATGCATTTCTATTCATCAAGAAATGGATTTCATTTTGCTGTCCCTGCCTCTTGAGACAGTGAAAACTGCATCATTGGTGTCCAGTGTGCCTGCTTGTACTTTATGAAAAAAAATGAAAGTGGTTCTTTATAAATTTTAGGAGCGCCTTAATGGCACCAGTGCGACTATACAAAAATAAGGATATGAAAAAGCAACCTGAGAGAGTTTTTACGCAGTCCCATAAATGTACTCATTCCATCTGCTTTGCGGGTTTCTTACAAAAATGACTTTAAACAAGTTCCAACATGATCTTTTTATGTGGTTGCTCTTATGTGCATCAGACAAGCCAGAAGAGGCTTAGCAATTATTTCTTCGGCATTATGTTAACAGTATCCATCACTAGGACTGTCTGATGACATTAGAAATGAATTTTGATTAAACCTGGTTAGAAACATGGCCTATTTATAGACTATTAAAATGATCTGTCCTTGTTTTGATTTGGTTTGTTCTCTTCTGTGAAATGAAATTGTTTTTTAACACGGGGTTGCTAAAAACACCCTCCTTCGAGACAACTGCCATAAATCAGGGTTTATGGCATGCTATTGGTCACCCTCTCTGTCTTACATTGTTAATGCTTATAGTAAAACACTGGATCTTGAAAACAGGGTGGGTGGGTGATTTGTAATTAGCACTAAGCCATAATGGGTGTGTTCGATTTAGTTTGTTACAGTAACCCAGGCTCTGCAGTTTGTAAACTATGGCTCATGCCTCATCTGTTGAGCATACCCAGCCAATTCTGATTTAACAAAACTACAGCTCAGAGTAATGCATAAGCAACTTATGACAGCAAAAACAAATTCAGGGATTTTTATATTATTTTTGTTACAAAGATTTGAGGGTTTGGGGAGGATTCTTTAAAAAAAAAGTATCAGCCTTTCCTAAATAGGTTGGACTACAATTTTTTAGCCAGCTTGACCCAAAAGAAAGGCTAAACTGTATGAAGAGGTATGGCTTCAACTAGGTAAGCTAAAATGTAAAACACATATTTGAGTCCTTTCCTCAATAGAAATGTAGAAAGTAAACCATTTTTATTTCATCGTAAGTTACTTCTGAGCAGATATAGCCAGGAGAGGTTGCCATCCAACTAAACTGCAACACTGCAGTCTCTACTTCAACAGACATGCTTCAGTATTAAAGACTAAACTTAGGGAGATTCAGTAGTTTCAAAGTTTGACTTCGTTGTGCCACTGTATGTACATATAAGGGGCACAGTGGCTCAGCAGTTAAAGATGCTAAGCTTTTCAGTTGGAAAGCTGACAGCCCAGGTTCGAGACCTGACCCATGTGACAGGGTAAGCTCCTGTTACTTGTTCCAGCTCCTATCCATCTAGCAGTTTGAAAGTATGCAAATGTGAATAGATAAATAGGTACCATTTCAGTGGGAAGGCAACAGTGTTTCATGTGCCTCAGCATATAGTCATGCTGGCCAAATGACCATGGAAATGTCTTTAGAACAATGCTGGCTCTCTCGGCCAAGAAACGGAGATGACCACCGTGCCCTAGAGTTAGACACAACTGGACAACTTTATTATATATAGGCACACACATATGGTGTTATAATGATTTTTAACAATTAACAGCTTCAGCAATAGACAATAAAAATGGTCTGATGTAATGAAAATGCTAACCAAAGGTGCTGATTAGTTCTGATTGACTTTATAGATATATTGAAAGGAATTGGTGCATCTTCATCTTTAATACACATTGAAATGTCTTTACTAACAAGAATGTTTAAATATGAACAAATAGTTTTAATAACAAGCATGCTACATATGCCTCTGTACATAGCATAATATATCCTTCAAAACAGGCCTTCTTCCCTCCAGGTATGCTGGATTTTGAGTCTAATTCCAAAATAGCATTGGCACTGGGCTAGAGAAGCTGAAATTTTAATTTACCTGGAAAGCACTCGGCCAGGGGGACGATGCCATAAAATGGTTTTGATGCTCAGTTGTTCATTGTGCTGTTCATACATGCTTTTGTTATTAGCTGAAGGTGTTAATTTGTTTTAAATGCAGTAATGATCTCCAGTTCATTATCTTCTTAGTTGCCTATTTGGTTTGAACAGCCATATGTTTTGCAATAATAAGTACTGAATGAATGCACAAGGCTATTTGAATTTGTCTTGTATCATACAGAATAACAGAGTTGGAAGGGACCTTGGAGATCTTCTAATCAAACCTCCTGCTCAAGCAGGAAACCCTATACCATCTCAAACAAATGGCTGTCCAACCACTTAATAATCTCCAGTATTGGAGCACCCACAGCTTCTGAAGGGAAACTGTTCCATTGATTAATTGTTCTCATTTTCAGGAAATTTCTCCTTAGTTCTAGGTTGGTTCTCTTCTTAATTAGTTTCCATCCATCTTGAGGGCCAGATCCACCTCCTGTTCAATGCATGATCTCCAAGAACTTTTGTCTGATTCAGCCACAGTCTGGGGACCCCAGTGAAGGGGAACATGCCTAATAAGAAAGTATATCCCCCTTGGTCACATATAAACCATCCTAGTAACTCAGCTCGTTCCCTTAAAATGAAAATTTGAAAAATTTGAAAAGTTCATATTTTTTAAATGCTCCCGAAAAATTGTGTCTTATCAATTGGGACTTATAGTAAAAGACTATAATGTATTTTAGATGGCTGACCAGCCATTTTTGGTTTGGGGCTCACTATACTAAAATAATTTTTGTTGTAGTTGAGCATTGTAGGGGGTATGGCTGGGATGAGGTAATGTCATCAGAAAACAAGTGGATGTTTTATCATTTTGGCAGGTTGAAAATTGGGCAAAAGTTTTCTTCATAGATGCATTAAGTGTTGGAAGTTTAATATATCTATTTCCTTTTATTTACCACCAAACATCAAAATGTCACAGTATTTTACTTACAGTGATTTGCAGCTACACTTCAGTACTGTGATTTTGAGAGTATGAGGCATAGGTTTTCTACCTCTAATCATAATATCAAAATAGCCATATTTCTCTCCCAGAAGACCTTCTTCCCCCCTTCTCACTTTTTCCTATTTCCTCCCCAGAAAGATCTGTTAAACATGCTTTAAGTCTTCTTTACCCTATTTAGACAGAGGGATTGCTATTTATAATTACGAGAAGAATTGAGTGATAGCTGCTATTTTGTCTAGACAAAAGAGAGAGGATTAAAACAACATCCTCTATTCTCGGCAAGTGCCCAGTTCCTTTTCCGATAAACATTAGATTTAGTGGTTGAAATGAATAGAATAGAATTCTTTGAATTTGTTTGCAGATGCACTGATACTACATTCTTCAGAAAACCCTCAAAAGTTACAGAGAGGGAAATCATACCATTCATATTATGAAAGAATAATGCTATGCTCAACATTTTGCTTGGCAAACTGTTTTTGTTAATAGTCTGTTAGCTAGCTTTTTGCAGCCTAATTGTGTACTGTATGAAGGAAGAGTTTTTGTAGCTTGCAAGAATATTGAAGAGAGATAAATTATTATGTTTTTTTCAATATTAACAATAATTTGGCCTGGAATACTACAAAGACCTAATAGGAATTATCACTGTTTAGATTACTACAAGAACTCTTGTAAGCTATTTATCTTAACAAATTAAGTGCCTAACATTTCCTGAGTAATATTTTATCTTCATCTGCTGACTAAATTCTGAAAAGCCAAGTCAAGGTTTGTATTTGTTCTCTTTTCACCTTATCCCTTACCCAAAGCATATGAATTTATATAATTTTTTCTCCAGAAATTTCAATTTTCTTACGTTTAAAAACCCTGATTTCAAAAATATACTGCTAATAGTACACAACTCTCATTTCAGAAACACAAAGGCAAAATGGGCGTGCAAAGTTAATTAATTAAACCTGACTCTGGTCTATCTGGAAATTAAAGTACGTTTCAGAATGTTGTGTTTCCAATTGATGATAAACTTGGCTTGATCAGAATTTCAAATTTTAAATAGTATAATTGATTTTAAAGCGGTGTTCCAATTCCACCCTACCTTCAGAAAAGTGGACTTGATTGTTGCTTGGTTTAACTTCTTTGATACCGTCCAAAGTCTTTGCCACAAGAGGGTGAAAACATACATTATTATAAAGAACAAAATTGAATACCCAGCATCCATGGTTTTAGATTTCTCATATTAAATATTGTGCAATCCTAGAGTCTCCGATCTTATAGAATCAATTTCTATAATTCAGGATAGTAGCCATGCTGGTTGGATATGACAACATCTGGAAAATTAACTGGTCAGAAGACTGAAGGCCATTTTTATACAGCATCTTTAATTTAATCCTAGATTAATAAGAGTTCTCCTTGTGTGAATAAACTGGAAAATGGAAAACTCCATCCTGCTCCTCTTGAGAAAGAAAAGTGCCAAATTCTGAATCCTTGATTGATTAGTAATTTATATTTTAACAAGAAAGGTGAACAATATTTCAAATTCAAAATATATCTTAAGTTCAAATGGGTTGTTCTGGTTTATGGAAGTTTCCCAAGCTGATCTGACTATCTTGGAAGTGTCTTGGATTCAAAATGGGACTTTTTCAAGTTCAGAACACTACAGAATTGTCAAAACAGCACTGGAATATTTACATTCTGGCTGGAACACTTATCTTAAACAAAAAAACAATCATTTCAAACTCAAACTGGAAGCTGTTGAGCTCAAAACAATTAATGTGCCACTATTTTCTTCAAATAAGTAGAGGTTATGTTCTTATGAACTAAACTGAAAAGTTTGGCTAGTATTATTATATAGTATATTGCCATCTTATTCATGGACAGCTCTTAAGTATTATGCAAAATAGACACCCTTTGCGTTTCAGAAACCAGAACATTTAACTTAAACCTTGGCTATAAAAGTTATATTTTAATATTTTAAAAAGTGAAGAAGTTGGTTGAAATTTTGTTGGTGGGGACATTTAAAAAAAATAAATAAATAGTATTTTAGATGCTAACTTGGAGCTCCAGCCAAAGGATCGTAGCCATAATAACACAATATTTTTGTCAATTGCTTTTTTCCTGTGTACATGAGTTTGTTTATAATGGATGCATTCTGGGGAAAAATCAATTTAATATGTGTACAAAGTATTCAGCTTGTATATTTTATTCTGCGAGTGTTCTGTGACTTTTTTCTTTCATACAGTTTATGCTTTCTGCATCTATACAGATAGTCCTTGACTTACAATCAATTGTTTAGTGACCATTTGAAATTACAGTGGCACTGAAAAACTTATGGACTTATTACCATTTTTCACAATTATGACCATTGCAGCATCTCCATGGTCACTTGATTAAAATTCAGACGCTTGGTAACTGGCATGTATTTATGACAGTTGTAGTCCCAGGATCATATGATGATCTTTTGCAATCTTCTGACAAGCACAGGCAATGGGGAAACCAGATTCACTTAACAACTGTGCTATTAACAACTGCAGTGATTCACTTAGCAACTATGGCAAGAAAGGTGAACAAAGGGGCAAAACTCACTCAACAATTGTCTTGCTTATCAATAGGAATTTTGGGCTCATTTGTGATCATAAGTCAAGCACTACCTGTATTTGTTTCAGCCATAGGTCATGTTTCATTTTAAAAAGGCTGTGGAACCTGAAATTTAATGTGTGTATATGAGCCCTTCAGCCTGCTATGTATTTGCTGTAATCCCTCTGGCTGGATTTATCTGCATTAATATGTTATGTCAAATGTATTTTCCTGCAATGTATATAGAAATGTACATTCCTTTTATCGTCTTCTAACTTTATATTTTAATGTGCATAACATTTACCAGCAGTGTCTTATATAAATGTTACTGTACAGTTTATTTTGTGTGTGTGATTTTTCACAGTGCAGTGAAAGTACTTTTATTTATTTGGCCTACTTCTGTTTTCAAAAAACTTTAAGAACGTTCTAAATTTTCATAGAAATGCATAGTGCATAAACATTAAGTGCTTTCTGTTTATGTGTCAAAATGACTAAGAAAGGGAGATGAACAGTTTGAGTCTTCAATAAGTTACTCCTTTGTCATCAGCCTAATACTAACATCAAGAAATAACTTCACTAATAATTTGCACAAGAGGAATTGCTTCCTAGTATCAGATGTGGACCACTGAATCTTGGGCTATTTTTAAAGATTTTTTTTAATCCCACCTTTATTATTTTATAAGTAACTCAAGATGGCAATACTTGTTAATACTCCTCCTTCCTCCTATTTTCCCCACACAACAACCCCATGAGGCAAGTTGGACTGAGAGAGAGTGACTGGGCCAAAATCATCCAGTTGGCTTTCACATGGTCATTCACAGTAAAACATAAAATAAAGTGGGTTGTTCAATTACACATAGATATATTTGCTGCATTCCATTCAGAAATAGTACAAGTGACATGTCAGGCACAGAAGAACACTGGGTGAAATGGGAGGGACTGTTCTTAATGCCACAACTCTTGTTTTTCGTCTTCTTGCTTCATCCTGCACCTGGGATCTGACCCTCAGGAGAGTTCTGGGGCACTCTTTCTAAAAAGTTATTTATGTGTTTATTTATTTTAGTATATGCTGTCTATCTCATTATGCAAAGCAACTCTTGATGAAGAATGGAATGGAATAGAAAATTAGAATAGAATAGAATAGAATAGAATAGAATAGGAATAGGAATAGGAATAGGAATAGGGATAGAATAGGAATAGAATAGGAATAATCAATATGAAAAAAACTAATAAACAGAATATGATAAACTGGTGTTCAGTAATAACCTAACTCCTAAGCTAATGTTTAGAAATGGCCTCATAATTACTTACAAAATAGTGTTATTATTTATTCCCCTATTAGCTTCTCTATCAACCAGTATAATGTACCATGTCATTTGATTCACTGTTGATTAGTCTAGAAAACGATTTAATGTGAAATCATTGCCAAAGGCATTTGTTGATAGCTTTCTGTCATATCTAAAATGACAAGAGAGCAATAGAGATGTTGAAAACTGCACTTTTTTATCATTTCTGTGTTCCAAAAATGCTATTACTGCTTGTCTGTGTAATCAAATCAAAACGTTTTGTTCTTCTTTCTCAAGGAAAAAAACAGTCCAGTTGTGGTTTGAAAAAGACCTTTGAGACTATCACTGCTTATTTATGAGACTGATTAGGTATAAACAAGTCTCTTTCCTTTTTTTGGAAAATGTTAATATATTACTTTTGGTGGAATGAAAATGACCAGCTTTAATCTTCTGATTTCCTGCAATTGAAAAAGAGGAACGTTTTCCTTATCTTTAGGTCTTCAGTCTCTTGCTGAAGTTGAAGTGGTCTGTTCAATTTCCCTTAATTTTTATTGTCAAACCATTTAATTCTCCAGAAGTTTCTGAGGAACTGTACCATAACCAACAAACTCTAAAGAATTTCAATAAGCCATTGAGATGCTATTACAATTGCCAGAACTTTTTGGATTAAATCAGACTTCCCAAAATGAATATCCATTGGTCAAGGGTTCTATATATACATGTTAACTTGTATTGTATTCAGGGGTGGGATTCTGCCGGTTCAGACTGGTTCGAGTGAACCAGTAGTTCCGGCGAGTTGGCCCCGCTTACCTGCCCCTGCCGTAGTCTGTGCTTTATTTCCGTGCTTTGCAGCTCAACTGATTTGCACGGCACAGCGGATTGCCGCGTGTCAGCTGTTTTACACACTGGGGCTGCAGTAGAAGGTGAGTTCTATAGCTAAAAATGGGCTTTTGCAAATACTGTGCTCGCTCGCGAAGCACACATGTGGTGCGTGTGTACGCAAAACACGCGCTCACCAAACCGGTTGTTACACCGGTTGAATCCCACCACTGATTGTATTGACATTGAGAATACAAAAGGAGGAATAGTTGTGATACCCTTTATGGATATGGTATCATTATGTAGTCATGAGGTAGCCAAAGAGGCACAGTAGCTCAGTGGCTTAATGACACTGGACATTATCTTTACTCCAAAGGTTTAAATCCTTACACTGTGTGTCAGGGTGAACTCCTGTCACTCGCCTCAGCTTCTGTCCACCTAACAGTTCTAAAGCATGTTCTATGAAGTAGATAGATAGGTACCACTTCGATGGGGAGATGGGTTAGTGCTTTGTGCAGGCAGTCAGATTCCTTCCAGCTCTGAACCATCCTGGTTGTAGTGCCCATTTATGAGGTGGGGCCCCAGAGAAGAGAGGGAGCATAGAATGATGCTGTAAGAAGAGCCACTCAACTTTCTTTCTTTTTTTTTTGCCAATAATTTTTTTATTTTATTTCAATACAAGTCTTCCATTACACGGTGTGTCGTCTGGGTACAAATATTTGCAAAGAT